>JAPESX010000192.1:0-24307 GCA_029590615.1 Nemania bipapillata | reverse complement strand
CACCAGCTCCCGAGCCATCGTCACTACGATTCTCCATTTTTCCCCCGGTCGCGCACGCTGTCGCTCAGGAACCGAGCAGTCGATCCTCGTGTGCCAACTCGTCAGCTTAGCAGCTGCACAGCACCGCACCGCACCGATACCCATACCCATACACATACCCATACAATACCAGTACCAATACCAATACCACTCACTGCGCTTGTTGCCGGCGCGGCGCATTTGACTACAGTAACCTGCGTCCTTCGTCAACGCGCACCCGCAATTTACCTGGGCAGCGCACGCACTCTTGCATCGCATCAACCATCTGCCACCCACAACGCATGCTTGATTTCATCAATCGCATTCATCCAGAGAAGACCTCGCGCCACTTCGTATTCCAGCATCATCTCTGCAACGAGTAGCACCCGCCTCTACCTTCTCTCGTCAGCGCGATCGTCGTCGCCCTTCTATTCCCGATCGCACACGACAACCCACCCCCTACCGCAGGGTCCTGTGTCTTGCTATATGCGTCCCGAAGCATGAACATAGACTTCACAGCTCAGAATCCTCTCCCAAGCGCATCCACCCGGCCCGCTTTGTCTCCTTTGTCTACTAGTCGGACGAGTGCTTTCTNCCCCCCCAGATACACCCGTCGCTAGTCCTCCGCAGTCGACCATGTCAGTGCGTGGCTTCACCAGCCAGCAGTTGCCGCCGCCGTTCAGGTCTGCAACTGCATCGAGGACCGAGATGCTCCCGTACGACCATGACGCGACAACAAAGCCCGTCGGAACACCATTCAACTCTACACCTTCTCCATGGCGTCAGGTTTTGATTCGTCACCTGCCTTCCGATACTACGAACGAGCAGCTCCGATTAATGCTGCTATTTTCGCAAGAGCTACTGAGTGTTGAGGTACTGCCAGCGGATCTGCCCGGAAACACGGGACTCCGTTCGGCCATTGTTAAGTTTGAAACCCCAGCAGGCGCACAACAAGCAAAGGAGATGCTACACGGCAAATCTCTCCGACCAAACGAAGCCGAGTTGGTCGTTGATATTGTGTCAGGCAGCCCGACTGGCTCCAGAAGATATCTAGCCGAGAGTACGGCTACAACTCAGACAAACGGGTCTGCTTCTAGTATTTCGCCTGTTCCCTCGCGCCAATTGGTACGGTTCCCCGATTCGTTTCAATCACTTGACAGTATGCCCTCTTCGACTAGCGCGTATCCAATAGACGATCTTTCCAACCCTGGCTTTTATCAGAATATTTTCTCTCCGCAGTCACCTATTGGCAATCATCTCGCGTCCCAGACACATGTTCTCGGCAAGACTCTTATCCACGATACTGCCGAGGATGATGAAACGCGAGAACTTCTAAAAGATCCCGTTGCTTACGCGGAGAATGGAGCTACACAGCAGAGGCGTGCTACTGCACCTCATCTACCCATTACGCGCATAGCCAGTCTATCGCTTAACACGAATGCCAACGGAAACGCAGCGATAACGCCGTACACACACTCCAATATGACTCCCCTCTCTGCCCACGGGAATAGTATGTCGCCGACCATGAATGGGACGAACCATTCAATGAACTATCAGATGACTAATTACAATCGTCACAATTTTCCGGCCGTGAATCCTGCGGATCAGAATCCACCATGCAATACTCTCTATGTTGGCAATTTGCCCATTGACACATCAGAAGAAGAGCTTAAGGCTATGTTTCAAAAACAACGCGGGTATAAACGGCTGTGTTTCCGCACAAAGCAGAATGGCCCCATGTGTTTCGTGGAATTCGAGGATGTTACTCTTGCAACTAGAGCACTCCACGAACTTTATGGTAAACCACTTCACAATAGTGTCAAGGGGGGGATTCGCCTCAGCTTCTCCAAAAATCCACTAGGCGTCCGCTCAGGACAAGCTGCAGGGCCTCCCGCGAACGGTTCGATGGCTGGTATGAATGGGCTGATGGCAACATCAGGCAATGGGTTCCCCATCACGAATAGACCGCCTCCTGGCCTTGCCACTCCCCCAGGCCTGGGTCGTCTTGACTTCAATGGTAATGCCCAAGTCAATCTCCAACCAACACCGAACGGCACAAGCACTCCTACAGGGTATCTAGGTAGTAACAATCACGTTTGGAGTGGTCTACAGTATAATAACCATCACTCGACTACCATCTCGTCATCCTCCCCGAACGGTTCCACCCCGGCATATGCAGCAGGGTTCATGACGGGTCGATAGATCCTACAGCTACGAAGAAGAGTGCGTGTTGAAACGGTTAACGGTTGTTTTATTCTTCCTTTCTTTTTCCTTTTTTTTATCTTTTTTGAAGCCCCGACGACAGGACTTTCTTAGCCAGTAGGCGGCGGCCAAGGACTATCACCGTCTCCGGGATTGTGAGCGGGTAGCCCATTGGCTAGTGCTGCATATATTGGCGTTGGAAGTTAGTGACCATATCAGTGCATTGTTCTTAGCGTCGGCGTCGAGATTTCTGCGGTCAACCCCAGATATGTCGGAGCGTTGTTGCAAGAGCTCAGGAGTTCTAGAGTCTTTTTATTCTTATTTCTGTTTTCAAGACCAATTACTTGGGCATTGTTCGGTATTCATCTTCTTTCCAGTTTGTTCAGAGGCATTAGCGTCAGGGTTCTTTATTTTGCACCGCCACGGCTCGGCAGCGATTATTCACCGGTACTCGAACGCACAAATCAGGAGTTTGATTTTTGAGGGCAGAGGGACTGCCACTTGTGCATTACAACCATTAGCCCTTAGCGGAATTATGCGACGGGGAATATCTACATCCTTGCATCGGGTCCTCCGGCGAACTTTGACATTCAGCATCGGGCGGCACCAACGGCGATTCCAATCGAGCAGGGACTCGCCCGAGACAATTTATCGTCCATCAATACGGTAGGACGAAAATTTAATGCCATTTTCTACATGGAGCATTTCCCATACACGGCGAAAAAGGGATAGGACTAGGGTGGTGTCAGGCGACGGGCGCTATATATTACAACTCGGATCCTGCCTTCATAGGTAGCTCACCTACTAGCTGTACAGCAGCCTAGGAGGTGGTTATTTTATCGTATTGCATTGGGGAAGGAAACGGCTGCATAGGTTCGGTGACTCCCCATCGTTGGCCGGTTTTCGCGATTCTACTTATTCTTGTAAGGTGATCACGTGTAGGGCGCTGGAGCAGGACTTAGGGACAATTCATTGCGGGCTGGGGCTCAGAGTAGGGAGTACGGCTTGGAGACGACCAAACAGACGAAGCGGAATGTCGGTACTTGATGGGAACCAGAGAGGATGAGCATGCTTTGGGCACAATGTTCCAATTGTCCGAGGGGTTACAGCTGTCTCGGGTCTACAACTATATTCCCTCGTTCTCGTGCTATGCTTCTACATCTTAGAGATCATTGATGGCGTACCTAGGACTATGGAAAGAAACGGGCATTTTCCGCTACACTTGTTTGTTATTATTATTATTATTTCGCGTCTCACTTCACACATTTATTTCATACATAATTTCTAGTCGGTTAGTCGTGGGTCTAGACGGTCACCTTGATTCGCATCTAGGAAAGAGCATGTTCCAATTTAAAAGCATAACCTCCAGAATCCCGAGCACCATGTTTATAATTCGCACAAGTTCTATAGACATACAGCGTGAGCTATTGTTTTTCAGCCTGGAGAAATAAAATGGCTGTAGTATGGGTTCACTTCTCATTTCGCAAATAGATGCGGTTGCAGTTAGCTATACATCGGCAGGAAAGTCCCTATAAGAATAACAGGGAGAAGAGCAAGCGCACCATATCGACCACGCCGAGAAATGATATAGGTATGATAGATTTAATGCTGTCCCAAACCCGGCTGCTCGATGCTCTGTGGCCATTCCACCGCCCGCTAGCTCTGCTCTTTTACTCGACGATAATAGTTGCTTATTTAACGTATTTGTGTTCTCTGTACTACGATACCTGGCCCAAGTGTCAACAACCTATCTAGCAGGCAGCCGAAGAAACCCCCTATGCACTCACTGAGTGGCACTCTTTCCCGCTCTCGCCGCACACCCCTAATACCATTATGGATACGGTGTTTACTGGGGAAGAGGGTTTATTATATGCTAAATTTCCTTGGAAGTATCAGGCTACTTTGAGAGCTAGCTGAAAGCTTGATATAAGTCGTAGGCAAGGTTTGGTCAGGTTTCTCTCCAGGGGTCACTTTTATTTCTCCCCTCATTACCCCTTATTAATTCGCCACTGTTCTATCACAGGACAGGGAGAAGCCCACATTAGATGTGTGCCTATCAGGTGCTTCGTCGGCAGGTCGTGCGAACGGAAGTAAACTTCTAGCTCATGTGACAATTGTGTTTAATTTAGGTCTGTCTAGAGTACTACGCGTCGCGTTAAATGTGGGTTTGCGCATGGCATGGATTAGGCGTCTACGTAGCTGGATTGCGTCGTGGAATGTCGACAAGCTTATACTAGTGAGCGTCTCGGTGTTTATATTCCCTCGATGTGTTCCCATGACCATCGAAAGGGCGGTGTCCAGAGGCCAAGGGTTGAATGATTTGGTATTAAGGTTGCACCATGAAGTTAAAACAAGAATCTAGAAGTATATACATGTCATTCATCTAATTANTTTAGTTCTTTTAGGTGTTAACGGGGAGTTTTTTCGGTCTCAAAACTTTGATCTTTAGCTTTAGGGGCCAGTTGCTAAGTTCACTTCGTCTGATACTACTTGTCCCGGTATTTGAAGGTATTCTGTACAAGTGAGGAACCATCAAGAATCAGAGGTTGGAATTACACTTACCTTTAAACACGTGGACACTTTCTGCCCTATAATGTAGTGCTCCTTTTGCGTCTGCCCCCCTATGGGTGGGTACCCAGGCTGCTATTATCAAAGATCGTTATTACGTGTCTTTGTCTTAATGTAACCTTGTAACTCGTCCGCATTGATCTCATCGCAAACTCGGTATACCATGATTCCACGTGGAGTAGGTTGCAAAACATTATCAATTTTTTGCAAGCTGAAATTATGACGCAACATTTGGCAAAGCCCAGGAGCGTGAGTTACCATAATTGCTATATCCTTAAGCAGCAAAGCCCATGGCCAAAGCCACTGATGCATCGAGGGTCTCACAGTCCTTTAGTCATTCCTTTATGATGAGTGGGTTTTGTTCGTCTGGGCAAATAAACAAGTAATAGTCCGACCGTGTTAATCATTCCTGGTGTATACTATATCCACTTCTTGTGTCTGGCACTCTTGAGAGCAAGACAGGTTGAAATCATAGCATCAGCCCCTTGTACGGTATACATATTAGAAGTGAGATGATAGTAACTGAACACCTCTAGCTCGAAGGGATGGGTTTTGGTAGCACGCCAGGTCTGGGGACGGTACCCTCGGGAGCAAGCCCTAGCTTAGGTATATGAATACTATCTTTTAGTGATTCATGACGGTGTATATGACTTTAGGTAGCGTTTCAAGTTGGCATCGGCCCTCCGGGGTTCTTCCTTAATAATTGACCTTAAATTGGGCCAATACTCGTGATAACGTCTTACGGTGGGAGAACTTGAGCGACTCAGCTATCATATTTCTTCTCTAAATAACTAGAATTAGAGCCCTTCTGTGGATTATTTGAGGGTTGCCTAGTCGGATTTTTAGACTTCATACCAGGAAGAGTCAGAATTACACTTAGCATATCCATATAAACAGAGGTTCTTCTAGACTAACGGCGATATTTTTTACCAGTGACGAAATAGCACACTTTTAATATACGATTAGAGACAACCGTAGTTGCGAACAGTATTCTTGCAATTTAGCAAGCCATGTCCTGGGCTCTCTGGATATTAACAAGCCAAAGCTAGGTAGACACGCGGTGTTAATCGTCTTAATATAAAGTGTCCTACGACGTAATTATGTACCGGTATCATGAAGTACTACATAAGTCCTGCTTCTTAAGTCCGTCGTATGGAGTTCGGGGCCGGCGGGATTTTTTTTTTGGCGGAATCCTGGCGGAATTCACGCGGACGGACGAACAAGGCTGCCCTCGGACCCTGATACGTATCTACCATGGTTCTGTCTTCGTGATTACTATGTCCCGGGAGCTTCTACATACAGTACAAAGTACATACAACACAATAGCCATGAGCCTGGTCTACGGAGTCGCTTACTTATTCTACCTTGCCTCACCTGCAGGTTATCTATCATCCTATAGGGATAGTTCCTTGTGTTTTGAACCCCACTGATGGTCTAAGTTATTCAACATGGCCTTATCCGGGTGAGCCGACTGGGCCAAACCCGCAAATTCATTACAGTACAAATTTTATGTAATGGGGAATGAAGTGCCATATACTTCATTGTTCCGATAGACCATCTTCCCGCCCTTGAAACATCGGTGAGTGGGGGTGGGGTAGAGAGCAATCGTCCAGCATGGATGGCAAGGCTACCATTATCACTCGGAGACAAGTTTTGTTCCAGGAAAAATTTGTCTACACGTAGAAACGTGGTGATGAACTTCCATATGTGGTAGGTACCATGGCATGTCCTAGACCCAGGCCAATATGCAAGTACACTAGATAAGTAGTGGCGTGTTTAGATGCTACCTTGGAATGGGAAGAAGAGGGATGAGGCGGTCTGTTCAGAACACAAGAGCAGTCCCCATCCAATAAGGTAATGCCTCAAGTGCTGTAAACAGAAGTCGGGTCTCGGGCGTTCCGTGAAGCTGGGACGCACTAGCCTAGTCAGTTTGAGCATCATCCCACGTTGTTAGATCGAAACTTGTTAGTGATCAGCATCAGGAACCTATGCGTACCACGTTTTCTCTCCCGGGTCGTCATTTGCTAGTTGCCTATTCTGTACATAGACTAGCGAGCGTTAAGCGATGAATCCTTGTAGTCATGAGCATTGGCATTAGCATGAGCATGGGCATGGGTTCTAGCAGTGGAAAGGTGGCATGCGCTTGCCCCATACATTACTAAGGATCTCTAGGTGGGTGAGAAATTGAAAATTTTATGTAGATAGCTGAATTGTGAGTAGGTATGTAGTTCTGCTGGGACCCTGCTGTAAGTCACTGGTGGTGTTCATGCAAACCTTATGCCGTGGTCTCGGTCTTGCGTCATCCGTTGTAATCGGGAATTGTGATTGGGGCGCCTTCAAGAATTCGGTATCCTACTTGTACACTCTCCCTATTCCGTGCTACCTGCGGGTGTGCAGGGGTATAAGACTGGTAGTGTGGTGGTATCGTTGGCTTGATGAGGCTGTGCTGGTGCGGCCCGGCACGAGTACTACAGGGGATTTCTTCTTGTGCAGCTTATAAGTATAGGCGCTAGAGTCTGGTAGGTATCTCGCTATGTGTACCAAGAGGTTTACAAAGAGAGAAAAACAAAATCAGTTTTGTTTCAAAATACATGATAGCATGATCTTGGCGCTGAAGCGAATATGGTTATCAGAAGCCTAAGTAATACAGTTCCCTATTTCATGCGAGAACAGATCCTTCGTATTATGGAGTCGTTAAGCGCTTGAATCTAATTGTCATGTCAAAGGCCACGCTAACCATTAAGGCGATGTTTTCAATACAGAAGCTGGTAGTGCACGTAAAGGTCGTGATAAGCCTGCTTGTACACGTACCATTAAATTTATATGTATGTGGGGAGTAGGTACTGTCTGGGTTCGGGATGGGCCAGACAGCCATGCTGTAGGAATGTACCTGTGCTCGATTCATCGACCATTGACAGGTGATTCGAATTTGATTAAATCCCATCCCTAGACCGACATCCTTGAACTCTTGATCAATAAAGCTCGACTTGCCCACCGGCAGTAGATTGGATTGAGCGGTGTATATACGGATGATAACGGATGATAACTGATAATTACGAATAGATCAGCTCTCCAGGAGCGGGACAAATGTACAGAGTAACCAGTGCTCAGCGGCAGTGCTGAGAAGGAGTCTCGAGCTAAGTGATGTTTGGTTTAGGTTGAGCGTCCCTTCCGTGTTAAAGGTCAGGTGAGTTACACGACTACCGAATATAAATACTCACCGGAATTGTCAGATGCCTACCTCGATCTGATATCAAATGGGTCCTTAGAAGGCTCGATCCGGTCCCTTGGTTCGGGCGTATGGTATAGATTTATCAGCAGCTGCAAATATGGAGGCGATGACACCAATAGTCGGTAGAGAATGGATGCACAAGTGGAAAGAGAAAAAGAATAAGAGGAATGTTGCTGTCCTGAAGTGGGGGAAGGGGGGTTTTGGGGGTTTAATGCTCTTGAATACCTGCTTTAGGTGCTTATTAGCGGATGTATACCATATGTATACCACTCAAATATCAACCCTACACATGCATGCATGTTGCGTAGGAACGTACAAGTAGGAACGTAGAAACGTTATTAGTGGTTAGCGGTCATCTTGTAGCCGCGCGGAGTGGCTCTCTGCTACGTCTAGCTACCTACTTACTAGTCCAGAAACAGTCGGTGCTTACTTTACATATGCTAATTAGGTAGGTAGGCAACTGGTAGGGCAGTACCGCCCAGCTAACCTGGATACTTCTGTCTGTATAGCATCCACCACCCATCTCGCGGTACCCCCAATGCCCTGGGTAGGTATGTAGGTATTGTTATACTGCTGCCCTCGTCGCCGGTGCTGCAAGGACCTAACTGTGCACTGCAGCTCAGACATGCTACTGGCGAGAGAGCTTCTGCAATGCACGCTCAGCCGATGCAAGCTGCACAGCACTCTAAGGTCTACCTATATGTGGCTTGGTTTGGGCGGGCGGGCGACAAATGACGGTACGCAGCTTAGGTCGGCGAGGATAACGGACAGGGACAGGGACAAGGAGTGTTTTGTATTTTGTGCTCCACGACCATCGTCCATCATCGCGATACTTACCTAGCCTTAGGTATGTAAGTACATGTATATGGATTGCCTAGACTGCTGGTGACTGGTGACTGGTAACTGGCGACTAGTGATTGACTGGCTTGGTATCTACCTACTACCTATTTACAATGACCGACCATATGTAGATCGAGGCAGCTAAATCAAGTCGAGTCAAATCAAGCCAAGTCAGGTCAAGTCAGGTCAAGTCAAGCTAGATGCTACATACCTACCCGAGCCGCTTACTTGTATTATTGCCAGTCTCTGTTCGTCCAATACAATTTTTTTCCTCTTCAACATTTACTTGTTTTGGCGTTTCCTTTGGGCCATTCGTTTCGTTTCGCTTCGCTTCGTCTCGTTGATCGAACCGTACTGTACCACGCCGTGTCGTACCGCACCGTACCAGACCGTACCATACCGTACCATACCTAGGGGCCATCTTATCTATATACCTACAGCATACACTGCATGTACACGCACTTACAGATTACACACGTACACCAACACCGAGGACGACGACAAAACCCGGCAACTGCGATACCTACCTATCCCGCCGGGCTCGCACACGCACGCAGAACAGAACCAGAACTAGAGCCAGAGCCAGGTCGCCATGCCGGTGCTAGGGAGTCTGGGGAAGCTAGGGGTCGAGAAGGAGGGTACGGTGTTACGGGAGGTTGATCTTGATGTGCTTAGGCTGGCTGAGGAGCATTTTAAGGTTAGGGCGGATCTTGGTGGCGAAGGGTGGCACTATTCTCCTAGTGTGACTCTGCCTTTGAAAGGTGAAAATAGGGGTGATTAGATTGCCTGGCCACCTTAATATCATTACAAGGTAATGTGGTATAGAAGATTTGTGTTATACCGTTCGGAAGAAATGAATGTGATTATTATTATTGGCTCTGATGTTATTGAGATAAAAGAAAAATGAAGAAGCAAAACCCCAAGCCAAGTCCCCAGAGACTATTCTATTAATATGACTTTGACAGAGTCGTCAAGCCGGCCGTCAAAGCTCTCCCTCGCTTCCCCATTCATGAGGCCATGGATGTAGGCGTCGCTGATCAATTGAAATGTGCAAGGCATGGCCATATCGTCTCCTCCCATTGCCATGAATTCTTCAAATTGCTCTTCGTTAAGTAGTCCATGGTCGAGGATAGCCGGCAGGTCATCTTCCACGGGAATATTTGCCCTTTGAGGCCTGAGAATAAATGGGACGCGCATGTCGCTGAGCATGCCGACGACATCGCCTCTTCGGACATTCGCGGAACAAACACCAATATGGCCCGAGTCGGTGAGGAACAAGCAACGGCCTCGCATCGTAATCTTCACAAGATCGACGTATGCCGGCCATCTGTGGAGGATTTCGGGGAGTTGGTGCCGTGACGAGGCCAATTGCTCGAGAAAATCATCTCGAAACCGGGGGTGTTGTGCAAAGTAAGTATTAGCGGGGGTATGTTCCCAGTCTGCCACCAGAATTATAGCAAGGGCGATGACCATATGCTCGCCAGTTGGTCTGTATTCATTCACCCTGCCATTGGTGAAGAAGTGGATGGAATCTAAATAATTCGCTGCCGAATGGAGGAAGGCGTTTAGGGTAACTTTGGCGGAGAAGATGGAGCTAGAGAGGGCCTCGGTATCAAGGGGCATCGTATAGACAACCCTGCTATACACCAGCCCTGTCGATACCAGGACGGGCTCATCGTCAAATAAAGTCTGTATCTTGACGCTGCGCTTCGGTATGCCTAATGAAGCATCTCGGTTTGGTGGGGAATGATGTAGAGGCATGTATTCCAAGGTACCGGTAAAATCAGGCACCCAGGAGGGAAGATGCTCTACAGCCCGTACGAACTGGGGGTACTCTTTCCGAATCGCTGCAGCTAGCTGCAGCACATGAGTAACAGGATTATAGGTCGTTCCGGCAGGTAAGGTGGGCATCAGACCTGTCATGAGAACCGCAAAGTTAGTGAAGACTTTGCTAGTCGAAAGCGCGTAGTCAACCGTGCCTGTCTGAGCCTGTGTGTCCGCCGAGCTCGGAATCCATTTCTCGATGACACCATACAGAGCGTAAAGTCGATCTCTCGGGTCCGCGCAGAGAAAGGTTTCAAATTCGACAAGAGTATCTAAAGGAAACTGGCTTTTGGCCCCTGAGTTCGCATCTCTGATGTGGGACATAGTTCGTAAAACCGTTCGATGCTCGTAGTTGAACATACCTGTGTCGTTCTCATATAACTCAGCTAGGCAGGTCTCGAACGTGCGCCAGGGAATACTTGCGCTGCCGCAATGGACGGAGACATCTCTAGCTAGAACGACTTCTTGGATAATCCATCGACGCTTGAACCATGGCCTAGAAAGAAGGAGGGCGACCGGGTGAGGCTGTGTGCCGTCTAAGAAGCTCGATATCATCTGATTGATCTCGAACCTCTCCCTCCACGAAGTCTCACGCCCTTGCTGCTGACTATCAGCATCGCCAACAATGACTGTGGCCAAACGGTTGAAGAAATCGAAACAGCGACGACCACTGCTTACAACATCATCAGCCCCTAGCCAGACCAGAACACTAGCAGCCCCTGCATAGACCTGAGGGATGTTCTTGACTTGACTGTTGCGCTCCGGGATGTTCGCCTGGTCGATGCATACAGCATCGATCCAGAGTACGAGAGTCTCATCCCGTTTTCTCAAGCTCTGCAACGCCGAATACAGGTTTTCGGTGATATTAATAAGCTTAGTGGGCACTCTGCGCACTGTGTTGTCATCTCGACTCGTAGATACGACGTGCAACGACTTGGGAAACTTGGGATCACCCCATGTGTACGAAAGAGCTTGATATGGGACATACGTGGGGTAAGTTGGTGTTTTAGAGAGGGATCCTCCGCGACCATTGTCGGGAATATATGTCTCGATGAGGTCGCACTTAAGCGGTGCATCAGGGTTGCGAGCCGGCAACACGTGTAGGAGCCTGATAGAGAAGACACCGTGGGAACTACCCGGTAGAGTGGAAAGCGGGGTGTACTCGTACTGCATGTCGTTCAAGGCAGCAACGGGGCTGACCACTAGTTGACTATGGATCCAAATCCCAGTGTGCCTGGGGCACATCAGGGTCCAAATTTCGGGAACGTGTAGTTACCTATTAGTAGCGGAGCGAGTAAACACAAATGGCTGGTCCTGCAACGGGACGTTCGCCTAACTGAAACTCAATGATAAAGATATTCTTCAGCTCATCAATATTCAAAAATATGCCGTTCTGTCAGTTCGACAAGCTGAATGCTACAACTTGTATGACATTATCATGATAATGCTGTAGGAGGAGGTCCGATAAATATACTACATAGTAAGCGAGAATGGCCGCGGATCGTAGTAAAATACTGCTATGATCCCCCCGAGCCAAACACAGGCAACAGCAAACTCGCCAGAAGACTATGCATCGACTAGATTCTGTATCTACCCAGAGTCGAGAGGGTGTAGAGACAGTCTGACAGAATAGGATAACCTTGTTCGGAGCTACGCCTTAGCTGAAGGCGGGGTAAAATCAGACCGAAGGAGCGCTAGTGAACTTGGTACTACAATCGTTGGGGTACCTACTTGCATCTACGCGGAGCGCGGTTAAGATGACCTAAACGGCATATATTTGTACAAATATACACCAGCCGAAGATTATTTTAAGTGTGTAAAGCTTGACAAGCGTTTCGTTTTTTATGCCGGCTTAAACACAATTGTGCATTTGAAATCGATATCCCTGGGGGGCGGCTGAAAGGTCGTGTGGCCAGGAATCGTCGTATCATTTTCCACTGACCTGCATAAACCCCTGAAGAGATAGGAATAGAGAACGCAGACTTGAGCGAATCAAACTCCTGGATCTGCATAAATGTGAAAGGGCTGGCGACTTCGAATTCGCTCAACGTCTGCGTTGCTGGCCCGATGATACGATGCTATGAGGCTCAAATTGTGGAAGAATAGGGCTGTCGTGTAAGTGACTCACCAGCACGTGGTCAGACCCGAGGATCACGGCCGACATGGAATATCAGAGCCGAGTTTCGGATATGGGATGGATTTAGGATATAATGTATGGCGTACGCAGGGGGCTTCCTGGTGGCAGCATCCCAGTCACTTATAATATTCTTTGCTATGATTTTACTCGCATCGCCACTGATTATCATCCGCTCGCCTTTGGGACTAGTTGAGAGTCTTGAGTTGTTTCTCAAGCAACCACGTCATCAGGCCGACAGGCACATCCTCGCGATCCATTATAACCTCGACCATCTTGAACCCCTCAACCTTGCTCATCGCATCATTCTCCAGCAAGCCCTGCAACTCTCCTAGCGTTGCAACCTTTGCGGTGAACGTACCCTCGTCAGCACCAAAGAGACTAGGAGCCTGCAGGTATCTCCACGCCGCCACATCATTGTAACCCTGCTTCAGACCGTGGATCACTCGCTCGATTGTATAACCGTCGTTGTTGATCAGGATGACCGTGACGTTGAGTCTATGGCGGATGATGGTACCTAGCTCCTGCACCGTCATCTGGAAACTTCCGTCACCGATGAACAGGATCGTCCGCGCGCTCGTGATCCCGTGGTACTGAGATGATGCGATCAATTCTCGCTGAGCGAGGGCTGCGCCTTGTGCAGCACCCAGCATATATCCAATGGAGAGCCAGGTAACGGGCAAGAATGTGCGTACGTGCTGTGGGAGGGAAAAGTCGCGACATCCGTGGCTGGCACTCCCAGTTTCACCGAGAAGAATGTCGCCTGCCTGGACTAATTTCGATGCCATTGGCCAAAATGATGCTTGGGTAATGGGTTTGTCCTTTAACGCCTCGGTATAGCTCTCTACATGGGGTCGAGCTAGATCTGGAGGTGTTGCATAAGCTGTCGCTTTTGAAGGATCCAGCTTCTTAAGAATTTGGGCTATAGCTAGTTTTGCAGGGATATCTCGGAATATCTGACCCCCTATTTTAATCTCGGTATGGCTGATATGAATGCCAGCCTCAGTTTTTGGTACGCTTGTTGAGTTGTAGCTGTTTGTCGTGCTGAAATGGGGACCAAAGAACAGAACAAGGTCAGAACCCTGGATAAAGGTATCAACAGTAGGCGTATCGAAACGGCCCCTATAGACTCCATAGACGTTTGGTTTTGTTTCGTCTAGGAGTCCCCAGCCGAAACCAGTTGTCCAACTGGGCCAGCCGGTCACATCAACCAGCTGCTGTACGAGCTCTACAATACCACAGGATCTGCTCTCCCCATCCACCAAAATGGTTGGCTGCTTCGCCTGATAAATTTTCTCCAAAACTTTCTCTATTACACCATCGCTGTAGGTAGTAGGCTCCGCCAACGGCAACCGGAGTTCTGATTGGAGTCGATCTGCCGCCACAGGCACCGACACCATATCCACCGGGACCTGGATGTATACCGGCCGACTGTGTAGCAGACATTGTGTCAGCACAAAGTCGATATGCTCCGGGCTTGTGCGAGGATCCTTAAGGTCGGCCTGTGCAACCGTGACATGGGCGGCCATCTTTGCGAAACGGCCGAATTCCCCGTCATTGAAGGTGTGGTGGACCAAGATCCGCCCGTCTTGTATGGAGCGGTCCGGCGTTCCCACGATATGCACAACGGCGGCGCGTTCGGCATAGGCCCCGGCTATAGCGTTGATTGCTGAAAGCTCGCCGACACCGAATGTGGTAATGAGGGCACCGACTCCCTTGATACGCGCATATCCGTCGGCAGCATAACCGGCATTCAGCTCGTTCGCATTGCCGACCCACTGCAACCCGGCTGGTTCGACGTAGTCTAGCAGGGTTAGGTTGAAATCGCCGGGTACGCCGTGAATGGCGCCAATGCCGAGCTGCTTAAGCCGGGTGAAGAGGTATTCGGCAAGCTTGACAGTGTCTGGCATTATGTTGGGTGTTTGGAGCTATCTAGACTGCCTGGGTAGGGGGTCAAAAAAGAGCTAAGTGTCAGCGATATTATTGGCTAAGCTAGGATGTCAGCATATGTAGAAGAAGCCTAGAGAAAGATGAGTTGTCTAGTATCAAAAAGGGATTGTAAATGGTTTGAATTAATCAGTCAACACCTAACAAAGCCGATGCAGAAGGTACCTTGGGCATTGCCTCTATCTATGTTAGTCAGGTACGTTAGTGTAAGTGGTAGTCCGGATTTATACCGCTATCTACCTCGTCTAGCCGTCGTCCTCCACCGCAATTAGGCCCCAATACGCCGAGCCGAGAGAGTTTCAGTGGACTCAGCATGCCGGGTCCCACTAATTCTCCAACTTTTGTTCAATCTACAGGGTCTCAGTGCTAGTTTAAAACCGTCATATCGCTTCTAGTATGCGATCTCGCCCGATTGACCCCATTAGGAGGCTTGTGGGGTACCTCGGTCCCCGTATCCACGATCTAGCATGCTTCCAAGACGTCTGGCAAGATACGCGCGTTTTGACTTGATTGGACCTAGATAGATAGACCAATTACCTAATTAGGTAATAAAGTGATCAGACGGACATCTTGATACTACTATATGGGTTGACTACCATTGGAGTAAAAATACCAACTTATAGGAAATAAGCCGCTCTTACCATGCTGGCAGATAGACAGCGGTGCTTCTTAATACGAGGTAGGGTTTAGTAGTATAGCTACTTGCGTTGGGGGCTGGTAGTGTATAAGACTACCTACCCCTCACAATGGCTTTTATCTAAGCCTCCAAGTTAATCACTTACATGTACACTTGGCCATGCATTCCCACAAAATAAGGAAATAGCACTGAGCACCGGACTACCATATAACCAGTAACTAACTACCTACCTATATTACTAAATAATGAACAATCGGCATTCGACTTACAAAACTAGCTACATAACAGCGAATTGACATATTTTAGGGAAATATTCCGGCGTCTTTTATCATCATTTGTGATGTAAACTTACCGAGATTAGTGTAACGCAGAGTTCAAGCATTACGGTCCAGTCCTCGCGCACAGAGATAAGCTCAGCTTATGTAGGGATTTCTAGGCCTCGTGGAATTGTCTAATCGATGCGAGGAAAGAACTACAGCTATTCCATACGATCGTTTGTGCACCCTAAAATTATTCGAGGAAACTTGATGGGCCTGATTATGATTCTATAACGCTATTGCCTCGTTCTCGAATGTCGCTGGATCCTTAAGCTAGCAAGAGTTCCGTGATGGCCTTGTATGATTATATAATGTCGGATGATGAAAAAGGAAGATATAATGAGAGAGGAGTCAGACTAGGTATTCACTGTTAACCATACAAACGACGAGCCAAGGATAATCGTGGAATAAGCTGATATATGAAAGCATCAGTAGATGAAAATAGTTCACAGAGATACTATTATATGAATAAATTGCAAAATAAATCTCAGCAAGTCTACTAAGATCCACACTATCCTACACTCTCAAGTTTTTTGACCCGGCGTAGTTATAGAACATTAATGTAGAAAACACTAACTATGGCATGCGCTTCTGGCATCTCGACAGTATCCGCATCAAAAATTTCCCTCGTGTTACGGGCACTACCATGGTTGATGTCTCAGGGTTGAGTTCCCGAAGACGAAAGCTGACCTGCAATTTATATTCTTATTTACTATAGTGGCGCTAGGCTCCCGGCCCAACACACTCAATAATTGAAACGACCGTAAATCCCCCTTGTTGCCACTCATGATCTCGCAAATAAACCCCCACCATATCGTGGGTAGCCGCAGTTACCTGTCCTCCCTCCTAGACATCTCGTTTCAATTCATCAACAGATCTTCTCGCGGTGCTTAAGTTGAGTCATCGATCGTGAACAGTAGATGGCTCGGCTTGTCTGTTTCTATTTTCACTTGCTGGAAGATTTCTTGTCCTTTTCCTTAGTCAATCGCCTAGGCGAAGGCTTAGGGTCTTTCTGATCGGACTTTCGTTCGGTGGAGACGAACTTGACAGCTTCAACCTCTGGGTTCGAAAATCTGACCTCCTTAACTAGTCGATCGTCCTTTTCTTCCTTGGATGAAGAGGAACCCGTGACTCCAGACGACATTTTGATTTGATTGTATGCGCAGGGTTGACTCTTGCTGGACGCTTTAATTTGATAGACGAATGAGGATAACGGGATAGTTCGACAGGTGAGCCTGGATAAATAAGGAAAGAGAGTAATAGGATCCATTACAAAGTGAATGGGTCTTTTTATATTCAAGCCCCTGGGTGGCAAAGGGCGCTGATTGTGGTCTTTCCTTGTTATTTTGGTTATACGGGTTGTACTTGCGCTACAGTAAGAGGCAGCTAGACACGCGGCTTCCGTTTGAGCATTACCATTCGCTTAAGATCTGCGCAACGCCTTGCCATCCTCCTATTGCGCTTTCCAATCTTAACTACATCATTCTTCCCAACGGGATTTTAATCGTAAGCCTTTCAGGTCATCTGCACCTAATCGCCAGGAATGCAAAGACACAGGAGTGGCCACCAGAAAGGAAAACACGATTCTCCCTCGATTGTACTATTGTAATACATAGGTAACTGGAAGGCATCACGCTACTACACTTCGGCTGTTCGGCCAAGAAACCCCTAGAACGTCTCTATCCCTCCGAGCACACCCTATGATTTCATAGAAGCTGCTCGGTCCCGTGGACAACGGTCTATGAGATAACTAATATCGCCCCTAGATTGTAATGCATCCTCCTCCACGTTCACAAAGGGGGCCCCATTGTCATACCCTTGTACAAACTAGACTCCTCTCTCACGAAGTCGTGTATTGACTACGCTTTACCAGAAGTGATGGTTGTGGTGGTCATGCCTTTGACGGGAGAGAAGTTCCAATCCTCGAGATTGTGAGGACTCGCATCGGAAGCTGCCTTCGGACGTGTCCCTGAATGCCTCGCGAGCCCAACGATACCATCCTGCGATGGCCTGCCCAAGTCAACACTCCAGAGGCTCCTGGCCCGGGACAGGAGACTGCCGTCTCGGTTTCTCTTCTTACATTCCTTTCTCTTCCCACTCGCGTTACCCTCCACAGTGCTCTCCACATCGGCTTTGCCACTTCCTGCTCCAAGACACGCTAACTCACCGTCCCCCGCCCGCGCAGAGACCACACTAAGCTCGATGTTCACTCGCGCGCTCTCCGGCGCTGGGCTCACTGTGCTCTTGCCGTTGGTGTCTTTTACACTCCCGGACGAGAGCTGTGTAAGTGTATCCCCAAAGCAGTTGCCTGCCCAGCAGGATGACGGTCTGCTCGGACTTCTGTTAAAGGATTCACCCTGACCACGTACTTTGCGGATCAGAGGCTGAAGCATTGGTAGGCTGATGCACAAGATCGCGAGGTTGGGTTCCAGAATTGCAAAATTGAAGGACTTCATAGCCGTGGAATTATACTGGTCGTCGTAATCTGTATGCACGATGGCCTCGAAACGAAGAAACGCCACAAGGATCGTACTATCGAAATGGCCAAGGTCAGTCTATCGGTGCTCGCGTATTTATGATTTTGCTCCAAGACAGTCTAGCAAACGATAAAATCGATGTATGGGGACGAAGGCTATGTAGCAAGTACTCACATTGTGCCTAGTAAAAGCACAATCGAAAGCCCGATCTTTGCGCCCTTCTCCATCTGCAGTCGCCATATCGGCCAGAGCGGAAGCACGAATATTATTAGATCGCTCACGGAATTGAACACGCATATGCTTAGGTCTGTATCACGCTGGCGGGCGCACATGGGCTTGCTGATGCCACAGACAGTAAGCTCCTGACCGACGTTGACCATGGACCAAATGATGACAATCCAAATTCCGAGAATGTACGTTAAGCGCACGGTAGGTGTTCGTAGGAAGTACCAGCAGTATTCCAGCCATTCTCGTGTACCGGCCAGAGAAAATCTAGAAGGAGTATCACCATCATTAATACTATTCGGTCGAGAGACGGTATTGCCGCAAAGCATGCGGTCTCCAAAGACTCGTAGGTAAAAAAANTGGGCTGAGAGCTTCACGAAGCAGATGCACAATAGAAACTCGAGACGAAACGTATGGCCTAGCTGGATCGATGTTAACGTTCCTCCCTTTACTATTGAGACTATCTCCCACTGCTAGTAGTCGCCTTCTAGCAATATTCATATTTAACGGACGCAATGCACGGTTGCATGTGCCAAGGCAAGAAAGAATACATACATCCATAATCTTGTCGTGCTCACTAGGTGAAATATCACGAAGAGGGAGACCGAAGCCGAGGTCAATGACTAGAACCGGTTATTAGGCTGTGTTAGGGAATTGAAAGAGGAAAACTTACGAAATCCTGTTGATACAAGCATTGCATTTGCCAGCAACGTCGCGATCAGAATGCAACCATCATCCCAGCCAAAGCCAGCCCGCGTCAGCCGCCTCGAATACAAGCGCAGACCAACAACAATGATGCTCAGCACATTAAATACTGCATTGATGATAATCTCTACCCACTACAACCACCCGAGTTAGTTATTACCATTACTAACACGACCTGTGTGGATAGTGAAGGCGTGGAGACGCCGTCAGTGAGCTCCCCTCGCCTGAAAAGAAGGGCCCCAGGCGCTGTTAGAACGAAGAGAAATAGGTGCGAGAACTACCTACTGCTGGGTTTTCATCGTGGTTGTGGATTGTGGACATCTTGTAACTAGGTGGTCGGGTCGTTGGGAACTACGGTCTGCGTGCTTGGGAATGAGGACAGCTCACCCAGATGCTCCCTGAATCTAGCAAATCGCTAGAAAGACCCGAAACCTGTTGAAGGAGCGTCTGGTTTTCAAGTTATGCTATAGGGGAAGCACTTAGAAGTGAAAACAGAGGATGCAGAACCATCTTTTGCCCACCATATCACTTGGTAGGACGGACATTCACATCGGACAATTTCCCACGCAACATCGTGAGGTTGGTTGAGAATCGAGACCCTGGGCGGAAGGACTGAGCAAGCAGTTTCTACTCCTATTTTGCGGGAAATTCTAATGACGTGAAGCGGGGCAGAGGATTGTTTGTTTGTTTGTCCTATAATACTGGCATGAGTTTGACTCGGTAGCGCATGGTCATGGGTGGGTTGTGCTGGAGTGGAACCAAGGAGGAGCAAGTCCGCAAGATTAAACTAAACAGGGTTGCTTAATATCAAAGGGACATACTGATGGAAATAGAGTAGAGGAAGACAAGTAAACCTGGAAATCGCCCACGTGTGGATTGCCGCGACTTATAACATCCTTGCGCCTACGTTTAATTCAAGTTGGAGCTAACATAAGTTGACCAAAAAGCGCTGTAATGTATCCTAAAAGCTTAAAAATGACAGTGTGTATGTGAGGGCCTGGTTATACATAAATCGGAGGGTTAGTGTGTAGTTAAGTATTGCTAGTCGGAGCAACTTCTAGCAAAAGGTAGGAAAGAAACCAAGGGTCAGATTGACCGAGTATGCGGTAATTGGGCTCGCGAGTTTGCGTCTTTCTAATACGTGGCATCGGATATCTATCTACATCGACCTGGCGATCTTTGGTAAATCTATAGCACTGCACTGTCCCAGTGTCGTGGTGTTGCTGAATGGGGAACATACTCAACGTATTATGACTACTAAGTAGCTTGCTACTACATACTGTAGTATAGCCCTAGTCTATACATATATGAACTTATAGGCACAGTATAGTATACATTTAGATATTACGGAATTCATTAGATTCGTCTTATCCACTTTCGTAACTAAGGATGGAAAAAGAAATCCATCTCAGCACCAAGACGCCAAAAATCGATCAAGATGGCTTATGGCCTCACGCCGCTGGCCGCGTCTTCTTCAGTCGTTTCCCACGTCTACATGGCAGCCGTCAAACCTACGTCCAATCCCTTTATTCCACAACTCGTCACCCGGAGTCACACCCTTTATTACCATTGGAAATATAGCAAAGAGCGAGGGAATAACTCAAAAGTAAACTGCTCATATACCACCGTTCGACCAAAGCCAGCAATGTTGAGCTTTAGACTTGATTAGAATACAATAGCAACAAATGAGATAAAGCCATTCAGACCGCCAGGCCAGCCAAGTAGTAAAGTACCCAGACCATATCATAATTGGGTACTCTCCCGTATATTGCGAATGTTGAACTAGGTTAATTGATGATAGTAAGTCGTTGAGGGACGCAGTGCATCTGCTCGTCAATCACCAGGATTCGACAGCTGGTATTACTGAAGACGGTAGTTGCTCTGAGTCAGGCTTGCCTTGGTCCTTGCTTCGTTATTGCACTACACTTAGATTGTGCAAGTGCATGACCCAGCAACTGAAGGCATGATATTGATCTTGTAGAAAAGAAGGAGATCAACGGGAGCTAGTGGCTCGATATATCAAATGAAAGTGGTATCAAGTCGTAAGAAGCCGTCAACGCCGCGCCGTATCGAATAATGGAAAATAGTGGAAGTCGTCGTGTACATTGATCGGAAAACCTCATACAATCCCATGCCTGCATGAGTATTTTACCAGCCCTTCTTCCTTGCGAATCGTTTGTTCAGCAACGCCAAGACTTTTGGCACGTTGAATTGCACATATTCAAGATCAAGGTCGTCCTGGTTTTCCTTCTGCATCTCGAGTAAATCATCAAGCTTCAGATCGAGCTCGAGTAATCCCCGGTTGCGTCCTACTACTGTTAGCCATAGAATAATGGTGGGGGAATCGTTGATCGCCTTACCTTTGTAGTGCAAGGAAATGACAAAGGTGCCTGGTAGAGGACTGGTGAAGTTGAAGTAGATGTTCGCTCTCCTATTATCAGGAACATTGCTCTTTTGGATCACACCTTCTTTCTCCAACTGCTGATGTGTGAACTTGTAAGGACCCAATACTTGATGTTTTTGTTGCTTTCGCCGGGTGCCTTCCGATTGACTTCGCACATTGTGTAGATAGCTCTTGTATGTCTCGAGTTGACCCACTAGGTATGCATTATGATCTCGAATTGTTTTGTAAACATCGTCTAGTTTCTGAGTTTCCTGATGAACACCTTCCTTCAGTGATCCGAGGTGGGACAGCTCTTGCTCAACCTCGTCACGGAGGGAGCCAAACTGGTCGGATTTGTTGATGGTCCCCATCTCCTGAAGTTGGCTAAGCAACTCCATTGCTCGAATGCCTTTACGCACCATCACTGCGTCGTTACGGGATGTAGCGGCTGCATCAGCAATCTTTTCCAAGCGCAGAGGCTTTCGCGCAACTGAGCTATGCTGAATAGAACGAATAATCTGCACAAAGACATTTTTTGCCTCGAGGAAATATATTTCTTCCTGCGTGATATCCATATTCTGCGTCATATTTTCAAACGTTTGCTCGAAGCGGCTGAAGAGAGGCAAGTTGATAGCTCTGTTCTCTCTCCTCGCCACTTGCGGAGGGGCATGTCCCAACTCGGACATGATGAGAGCCAGGTGCGAGTTCTCGTCCTTACAGAGCTCTGCGCTGTGCTTCTCAATTAGACCATGCATTGCGTATATCTCGTTAAGCGTGATGGAAAGCTCTAGATTATTCTTGGTGAGAGCCACGTATTGATCCACTTCTAAACTTTCATAGAAATCTTGTACCTCACAGAGGTCTAGCATGAACTTGTTTACACGATCTTTGTTCTGCTGAATGAAGGGAGAGAGTTTGGCCATGTACGGTTCCTTCGCGTACGACGGCTTATTGGCAAGATTCTGCAGCATCTTAGCGATTAGGGTGAGGGTGCGTCGTGGTCTCTCAGCAGGCTTCCCATCAATAAGCATATATGATTTAGGCGTGACGATAGCTGGATTGATGAATCGAAGGAAGAAAAAGCCCCCAATCAATGTACAAATAACTTGGTCGTTTGCTTCAGGGTACTTTCGTTTAGTTAGGCTTCGAATTTGCTTGCAGATCCACCGAATGCCGTATGGTGCTTCATCCAGTCCATCGATGATCGTTGATAAGAAGCCATTCGCGATATCGGTTAGCATGGTTAAACGTGGTTCGATGATGGCCTGAACTTGGGGGTTTTCAGCAGCTTGTTCTCCAGTGATACCCTTCGGTAACTCTTGAGGAAGACTCCCGGTGTCCTCCTCGATCTGCTCACACATGCGCTCATACACCTTGAGAGGGTTAATCTCTAAGTCCAGGTCTTCTAACTCGATGAGGCTGTTGATCCTATCGGCCAGCACCGTTCGAAGGAAACTCTGACCAGGTCCACGCCTAGTGTATGTAGTCATCATTCGGGAAACGGGAGTATTGGCGCGAAGAAGAGACGAGTATTCAGGAGTCGTATCGAACTGATAGGTTAATACGGACTGGATTTAATGTTAAAATCTGGGCCCCGAAGGTTGGGGAAGATTGCGGTACTTGCCTGAAACATTGTCAAGAGTAAGTGCTCTTCACGGCTTTCATATTGATTACCGTAGACTGTGAACATGACAGTTTGAAGGAGAGAGTCAATTTCCGCCATCGAGACGAGTCTGCATAGATGGGCGATATGCTTGGGTTCCGATTGTAGTAGGAACAAAAGATTGCCGTATTTCTGTGTCTTCTCATCATTGGGGAACACCCCTTCTTCCAGTTCCAACGCATCCTCGAGGTGACTTGCTACTTCATTTTGCTATACTGCAGTCAATAGCTGCCGCCAAACGATGGGTTCATGATTGCTTACCTCTTCTAGAGCCATGCGGTTTTGAATCAATAACGCAATACGCGAGTCTAGATACCGTACATCCTTTTCGAGGACGAAGTTCTTCTTAGACTGTGAGGAAATCTTGGATTTGAGGTCGCGAAGGACTTTCTGTGCTGTTTATTGTTTAGGACGAGCTACTCATCATCTCAGATAGTTAGCCTTACCTTTGGCAAGTTCATCATCGATCTCGAGATCGGTTTCATTTGCAGACATCGACATATATAATGCGGACATAGAATACCGTTTACTCTGTCGCGCCGATCGCGTGCCGTCGTATGAGGACATGGTGTTCTGGCGCGAGATGGGCTGGAACGACGAGGAGGNAGGCCGTAGAGGCCCGCGACGGTGTTTGCA
Source organism: Nemania bipapillata (assembly GCA_029590615.1). Taxonomy (NCBI): domain Eukaryota; kingdom Fungi; phylum Ascomycota; class Sordariomycetes; order Xylariales; family Xylariaceae; genus Nemania; species Nemania bipapillata. The sequence continues at coordinate 499 of JAPESX010000192.1, read as the reverse complement.
ACATGATTGACATGCTTGGTCGTCGATCGTTGGGGGTTGTAATTGGGGTCGGGAGTGTCCTGAGTGTAATATTAGATACCGTCTAGTTTATTTGTGAAATCTCGGCCGGAAGGCATTCCGCAGCTTCGAGTAGAAACTGAGGATAGAAACATACGTGGTAGTCGGCCTGATGTGGGACGGTGCGTTTCCTGGGCTACAAAGAGATATACGTATACTAACAATTGGAACAATGTTGAAGCTGACGCCGAGGACTGGGTGATCCAAGGGCAACAAGGAAGGCGCAAAGGCAAATGCCGGAGGAGGCCCTGTCCTTGTTTTCTTGTTTGTAGATGTGGGATTAATAGATAAATGGGATGATTCGAGTACTCGGGAGTCGAGGTCGGCACGAGCCAGCGAGCGCCACGACGGGAACGTGGATGGACAAAGATGGGGNCGTATCGTGCCCGACAGGCCAGGCGCGCTGGATTGGATTACGCAAGGGATGGTCTCTTGCGCAGGG
>JAPESX010000191.1:0-24321 GCA_029590615.1 Nemania bipapillata | reverse complement strand
TGTCCTCGCTGGTGCGGCGGCCATGGGCGGCCTCCTTGGTGTTGTAGCCCTGCTATGAGCGTCATGTATCATATGATGTGTTGGATATAATGTGTCATATTAATCAGGGGACAACGCGTATATACCCCGCATTCAACTAAGATCGACAGGGTTGTGGATCTCAGGTACAACCCGTGCGCAGTGGATGAGAGGAGACCAGTTGATCAACGAACATTGTTGGTTCACACTACCTAATTCAAAAGACTATAATTCAACTAGTATATAGCACTTAGTAATCAATTCAATATTTAGTTCACACAAGTTCTTTTTTTTTTTTATTTTTTTTAAAAAAAAATATCGAAGCGTATATTTGTCAGGATCTCGTTGAGTAACTAGTCGCAAAGCAAGAACCTTGTGAGCGTTAGTGTTGTGCGAAAGTGTAAAAACATTATGATCTGTTAGCTGATATCCTTGTTCGAGTCATCGAAGCTAATTACGTTACAAGACAGGCGTGAGATTTTAGGCAACCGCTTTCCTTTATAGTAGTATCCCCTAGTCTCCATACCCAGGCTTACACCACGTCTGGTTCTCACCTCGCAAATGTTTCGTATAAGTAGGACATACCTATACGTAGCCTACGGGTTCGCTAAAAAGAATATACTCGACTCTCGCCGGAAAATCTCCGCGCTAGACTTCATAGGACTATGCTAAGAATGCTTTTCCTGCTCACGTTGACTCCAATCCACAAAAAGCAATATCAATAGGCATCACTGCTGAGTGTCTAAGCCGCACTAATCTAGAGTTGCCTCAGATCTTGTTTTGACGAATGGTAACCAACGCTAGGTATATAAGAGACCTCAGGTAATACATAAACAGCTTCAGTTTCAGCCAGGATATAAGACAAAACATGTAGAAGAAATATACGTAATTCAGTGATAGACCAGGGTATTATTATGCAAATTAACTGTCCAACTACTGTACAGAATATGTACTGTGGCTTGAACAATCAATACAAAGTATTTCTCTAGCCAAACATCGGTCTATATTTAGATACTTGTATGAACGCATGGTAAATGCAGGGAACCCAGAGGTACATGCTCGCACTCGCATGCATGCATGTTAAAACTAACCCTAGTCCGCGGACCCAGCTTCCGAGTAGACTAGCAGATCTCCATACTAAGTACAGTGCACTTGTAAGCCACTACGTCAACGCCGAAATCCGACTCTATCTTCAAGTCTCAGCAACCTGTCAGTATAGTCATACCCAAGGATATCATATGATGAAATTGAATATCCCTTTTCTTCTAACAAGGCATCCCTACCTGGAAATCCCAGTACAAAACATCCTGCCCAAATCAACAGATACAGAACAGCTAGGTAGTGTAAGAATAACCATGTAGCCGAGAGTCCTAGGCTCGACCACAATAAGGTGTTCTACGCGTTCTAATACAATTTGACAACATCGGAAATAGGTATGTGAGCGGCACATTAGACCAACCCAGAGCTTAGCGCTGATGGAACTATACCGAGATTAAGAGGCCATCGAAGACGACACCGAGGATAGCCCCGAGTGCCAGGGACAGCGGAAATACACAGGCTGTTAACAATTAAATCCCGTCAACCAGTTGTTGTTATTCATGGAGCATATTGATGTTTGCTCCATGTCTTTAATTGTTCGTAATTAGAGATGACGTAGAGAAATTATGATATATGTGCTATGCATAAGTTAAATCTGCTGATATTCAGATTCATCTGGATCTGTCAGCTGGAGAGTCACGGCCTAATCTATACTTGTCACATTTATCAACATTCCATGCCAGAAATCAAATCCAAATCTAATTATAGTAGCTTATTGTATAATTCTTGTTATTTTTTGGGTGCTTTTCTTACACGTTGTTTAAGACATAAGAAATACATCTATTCTGAGGAGATTGTATGTAAAGAAAACGCCAAACTTCAGGTCGTCATCCTATCTAATACTGTAATGAGGTTCACGCTTGTGCATCGACATCTCTTTAAACGCCATAGTGCTAATAGCCATTTCCCTCCGTCTATCACTTAGCTGAGACGTCGGGGGCAGCCTCGTTAGACTTAGCTGCAGCATCTGAGCCTGGCTCAGCTGAGGCAACTGGACTCTTAGGTGGGGGAGTCAGATCAACCGTGCGAAGGGTTAACGCCTTCGGGCTTCCAACCTGGTCTCCGCCCGAAGCCGGAGACGCATCATCCTGCTCGTCCTTTCGAACAACGGAAATAGGTACGGCGCGAGCCGTCGCAACCTCTCCCGACAACTCCACCTCCTCGAATCCATTTCTTCGCTGACGCTCGGCTGAAAACCGAGCCGGTAATTTATGCGGGTCCTCACGAACGGTCGGTGGAGGGCACCTTATCTCATTTGGATTGAGATAACTCCTGGTACAGTGATTAACTTGACGGGGTCGAGAAGGATAGACAATGAGAGACCAACGGAGGACAATGAGTATAATCGCTAAAATGAATATAAGGCCTCCAAGCACGCTAAGGGCTATTACCCATCCGTCATCCCAGCCTAGTGATCCACGAGGCAAGAGAATGGGTGCCATTGTGATGATATGATTTAAGTAGCTGAGAGCGTGTAGAAGCTGTTCTAGAATCGATTAGCTAGATCCTAATAGAGAAGCTTTCGAGGTAATGATTTAATGGTGATGGTATTCAACGGGAAATAAGTTAATAGGACTATTCAACCATTTATATAGAAGAGAATCTGGCTCAAGGTGGGTTTTGAAAAAAGGTTGAGTTGCAGATCGAAAAGTCTAGAATACAAGAAATTGTACTTACCTCAAAGGATTTGAATAGGGTCAACCAAACAGTTACTTGATGATACAATGTGGTTGTTAGTGCCTTTGTTAATTTCAATGGTTTGTATAAAAGGGAATCCAACTCATCATAGGGTTTGAAAACGTTAAGTTTTAGACCGTGAAATCTAGAGTATAAAGCATGGGACTTACCTTGAAAGGAATTGAATAGGCTCAACCGAACAATTAATTGATGACATAATGTAGTTATCTCTGCCTTTGTTCCTAACTCTGATCATAATTCCTTATCCGATCTCTTTCCCACACAGGATAGCAACGATATTTATATGCAAGGAAAGTCCATAAAATAAGGGAGCTAGCCAATACTATATTAAATGTTGCAATGATGCCATCCTTGGCAGGTTAGCTGAGATCTCTAGCGGAACCGGAACTGGGAGCGGGAGTGGTAGTAGGCTCTGGAGTGTAAGATGGTGGCGTGGCGTGTTGTCCGAAAGGAACTTAACAACTATCTTAACGGTCGACATCTTCTTAGCTATGTTATTTCTCCAGGTTAGTTTTTAGTTGTTTCACTTTAGAGAGCGGTATATTTTTGAAAGATGTTCTTGAAAACAGTTATTCAACCTTTAGAGGATCAAAAGAGTATTTATACTCGTATATCTTTCATGATGGCGTTCCGTGAAACCCCCATTTTTCATTGCCTGTCTTCTATCACAGTATCACATAGTCTATGCTTTGATATTCTGGGCGAATTTGCTTGTTCACTTGAAAAATTAAGTGCGATTTGTATCTGTGTAGACTTGAACGAAGTTATTTAGAAGTAGATTTAATCGAGTAAGGGATGTTGGATAGTAACCCACGACACATGTCTATATGACCCATTATATAGAGCTACAGACCCTAACCTTTTACTAAAAGTGTTAAAAAGGGGTTAAGGCTTTGTTAGAGCGCCTTAGTAGAGTAGGTGAATAAACCTATTAGGCTCAATATAGGAGAAAAGGACACAGTTACAATAATCTCTAGGAGCAATTTCTACATCCCTCGAACCCACCTAGCTCATTGAATAATTGGAAAGCAAACTCCCTATTCGAACTACTTCTCTTGAAACTTTTATTACTCTACTATAGCGACACTCTTGATGGTATGGTCATCTCTCATAACAAACTTGCTTGACTTGTGAAGAAGCTTAGGATTCCTCTCATTTCGATCAGACCACTGGCCGAGTGGGCGTCTCTTAGATTAAATCTCAGTGAATCCATAAACTTAACACACAACTTTCCAATACTGAGCTATTGAAACTAGACATTAGGGAACATGAAATAGTCTAATGACCTACCCCGCTAGGCCCTCTACAGGACGCCTAGCTACAGAAAAAAGGCCAACATATTTATAATCCTACCATCAATAACGAGCTCTATACTAGATAAGAATTCTCTCGAGGGACATCTTTAAAAAGGGTTGTTGCTTTCATCTTGTGACAGAAATGTGACTTTTGGGTATCTCATATCTAGTTCAACCCGGTGTATATACACAAACGACAGAGGGGAGTATTAACCCTCTTAGTTCAAGGGAGCCTCGTCGCGGGCTTAGCTTGTCTTATTCCTATACTGTCGCTGACCTTAGTCTCCTTTTCTGTCTCATCGTTGGAGAGCCACGTTTCTTGCGCTATAGACGATATGGTTAATAATCGAGAGCTAAGACTTATGGAATTTCGGGAGCACGAGACTTACCACTCCATAATTCCGAGTATAGTCCCCCTCGGTCAATGAGTTCCTTGTGCGTGCCTTGCTCCGCAACTCTGCCTTCCTTCAACACGATGATGAGGTCGGCATCGTAGATAGTTCGCAGACGATGGGCGATGAAGACACTAGTCCTGGCCTTTTCTCGGAGGATGCTGTTGATGTTTTGCATAAGCGTCTGCTCTGTGTGTGTGTCAAGCGCGCTTGTGGCCTCGTCAAAGAAGAGTAGCGGAGGATCCTTGAGCAGCAGTCGGGACACAGCTAGACGTTGCTTCTCTCCGCCGCTAATCATCATGCCTCTTTCGCCAACCTTAGTGTCATACCCTTGAGGCCAGGTCGTGATTATATCATGGATCCGAGCACGCTGTGCCGCTGCAACGACCTGCGATTCCGGCGCGGATAGATTGCCGTATCGAATATTATGCCCAACCGTGTCGTTAAAGAGAGGGGTATCTTGAGGGACCACGCCAATGGACTCTCGAAGGGAGTCAAGCTTGACGTTGCGGACATCTTGGTCGTCGATCAGGATCCGGCCCGACTCCACGTCGTAGTAGCGGAATAAGAGGCGTAGAATAGTGGACTTTCCGCATCCACTTGGACCAACGATAGCAACTTTCTTGCCAGCCGGTATAGTCAGAGAGAGGTCTCGCAAAATTGGGCGTTCTTTAATGTACCCAAATGTTACATTTTGGAACTTGATTTCGCCGCCCTGTGAGAGAAATAAGGGTTTCGCGTCTGGAGCTTCTTTAATGGACACGTTCACTTTTTGCAAGTTAAATAGAGTCTCCATATCTAATAGGGATTGCCTTAATTCCCTGTAAACCGTTCCGAGGAAATTGAGCGGAACAGAGAGCTGGAAGACCAGTTGATTTACCATGACTAAGTCACCAACTGTTAAGGAGCCTGCGGCTACACCATTTGCTGCAAGGTACATCATGCCTGTTAACGCGCTGGAGAAGATGATATTCTGGCCGCTATTTAGGAGGGCTAGAGACGTAGCGACTTTAATTGAACTCTTCTCATAGTCGCGAAGGGCCTTGTCATATCGTGCAACCTCGAATTTCTCATTATTGAAGTATTTGACAGCTTCGAAGTTGATTAAGGAGTCGACTGCCACGGTTGAGGCCTTGTTGTCCGCAGCATTGGCTTGGCGCCGAAATTTGGTTCTCCAGGCGGTTGTCCAGATAGTAAAAGCCGTATATGCCGACATAGTAGCGAGCGTGATGGCGGCGAAGCTAGCGCCATACTGCCAAGTCAGGATGCCGCATACCATACCGATTTCTAGGGCTGTTGGGACTATATGAAATACCATGCTCGTGAGTAGGAAGCTAATTCCCTTCGTACCTCGGTCAATAGCCCTTGTGAGGCCACCAGTCTGCTTAGTTAGGTGGAAGTTCAGATCGAGCCGGAGAAGATGGNCCAAAGACGTCGCATGCGACCTTGCGAATGGCTTTCTGGGCCACCGAAGCGAAGACGGCGTTGCGCACCTCCTGGAACACGGTCGCACCGATCCTCGTCGCGCCATATGCTAGTATCATGCTCCCTGCAATCGCAGCAGCGGTACCGCCGGTGGCGCCGATGTCAAGGTTCATAGCATCGACAATACTCTTGAAATAAAATGGCACCTGTACGTTCAGTACCTTGGCGCCTATCAGGAGGGCGACGGCTATAGAGACGCGCAGTTTTGTGTCCATGCTCCCTTTGCCTTTGGGCCAGAGGTAATGCGCCATTTGCTTCATGATGGCCCAGTCCGCCTTGCGCTGTTCCTGAACGCTCTTGTCGTCGACAGCCAGGGGATCCTTCTGGACATTTCCGGGCTTCTTATCCTCCTGCTTGCCTTTCGCGTAGGAGCCGAATGCGGCATGATCCAGCCTTGGGCGGCCACCCTGGAGCACCTGTGGTCGTCGGAGGAGAAGGCATTGCGACGTCGTGAGGACCCGTGTGGCGCCTCGGAATGGCTGGGAGGTGTTCGGGGAATACGCAAGAGAGGGCGGGAGCGGCGAATTGAACGCTGGTCGGTTCGATCCGAGTAAGACGGGACACGGAGGTCTTCTCCGTGTCAAGCTTCTCGATATCATCTTGGTTCGGGCGTGGGAGTGACCATGGTGGCCTACGTTCGAAACTGTCTTCGATAATCTCGTGTGCTGATCTTAGGCTCGACTATAGGCTCGACTAGTGGATAGAGAGAGACACCGGAATAGGACTTTGGATAAGAGGTTGGTGACTGAAGTCACTGTATTTACAATGCAGAAATGCTATCTATAGTGTGTTACCTGGACGCGGGAATTTTGCGATCCCAAGACAAAATGGCGTCTTTGGCTCCTTTGAAGCTCGGAGCTTCGAGGGTCCCGTACTGTAGACTACTGTATTAGCTATTGGAGTGGAGGGGTCCCAAATACGTCAGTCTCGGGTGTCTTGCAGCAACCCCCGGTCCGGTAGATCTGCCCAGCACCTGCCCGCAGAGCTCCATCCAGGCAACGGTATGGTACTGGCATTGCTCGCTTTACTTGTAAGAGCGCCCTGTTGCAACCCCTTATAGGGTTACGGACTCCTCCAACACCACCCGTTGGTGCGCTATACCTAGGCTCCTAGGCTAGTTGTGACTCAGCTGAGCGAGAGCCCCTCTACTTAGTCTAGGCTTATGTAAATATATGCTACAGAATACCTATGGAGAATCTACTTGGTTTTAGCATCGTAGTACTAAACAGGTAGTAGACGACCTCGGCATAGTAGGCCTGTAAAAAGGAACCTCCTCCCCGCGCCGGTGCCGGCCCTGGATTATGTAACTCATGCAGTACTTCCTACTTCCCATTTGCAACATATGCAAGCAGACACTTGTCAACTACTTGCATAATCAGGGTTGATGTTGACATACATACTTGCTCATACCTATCTGTCCTTTGCTTTTTCCTCTTCGCAGTCCATAAGCGATGCCCACAATAACTTGCATCCGGAATGCACTGCTCGGACGAGGTCTATGTAGTGCATACTTTCGTCGTGGACCCAAAGCGTAGGAGGACCTCATTCAGGTATCTGACAATATATCCACCTGCGATTGGAATAAACCCATCCGAAACAATAGGTTTCATAGAAGGCAACAAGTGTTGTTGGCATGCTGTAGATCGCGCTTATCATTGACGGTGATTGATGGCGCTCGACGTTTTGGGTATGATTAGACAGACTACTCTCAGCGACAACGCATCTCTCATGTCATGTAAGGTCCGTCTCGGTTTTGGAGGGTCACGTTCCCATTTCATTCCAATCGCATGAGCGTCAGAGAAACGCGCGTCGACCACGTCGAAGAAGGATATTCGACTATTGATGCAACTGCTCTCAGGTGGCCGATTATTATGGTGGCGACGTATAGCTGCGCTGCATTACTGTCGATTTCCACGACGAGGCGATTGATAATTGAATCCACGACCACAACCACGACGTCTCCCCCCTCCCTCGTTTATATGTGCAAACCGGCTGATCCATCGCCCAACGTGTGGCTCGCAATCGAATCGATAGGCTCAATTTCTGACTTGATAGCATACCATTTCTTCCAGTCGACGGGAAATGACATAAAGACGAACAGGCCAGGATAAGGAGATTGGATGTGGTGACTCTCGGGCACTTTAAGTACTTGCTTGATAAAGGAGGCAGTGTAAGTGGTCGGTAAATCGGCTGACTCCCTACGCACCATGATACAGTACAATCTAGCACTGACCCGATGTGGCGATACTAATGGGCTCTAGCATGCCATACTACCAACATCCTGTTAGATTACCTACAGTGTATTATCTACATTACATACGACTATCCCATCTATCCCATGCGGTGCCCCTGATCGCTTTTCCTAAATCAAAATGGCGGTGACAATCGTGGCCGCTTGCTGGTGGCCTGGCATGCAGAGGAAACGGGTCCCAGATCCACACCGCCCGCCAATGCTCGCCTCACCGAGACCGTTAAGTCCCCTTCTGCAGTCTTTTCTTCGTCTCCCATCAGCTCCTCCGTGCAACCGTCGTGGAGCTGCATGGACGGCCCCTGGTGGAGTTGCAGAGGCTCACGGCCATTGACATCGCAGCCGATGCATCCTGGTGGAGCCACGATGTTGGGCATCATCAAACAGCTGGCATTTCAGACATGTCCTAACCCACTTCCCCCCAGACTAGAACATAGAGGGAGGGGGTCATAGTCCCATAGTCCCATAGTCCCAGAGATAGATGCTTGTCTCATGACTGGGACCAGGCTTCTCCTGCGACAGTCTAGTTCTCTCTCTAAAGTCTCGAGATTCTCGCCGACTCTGACTCTTCTTCTCCTCTTCTACCCTTTCTTCTTCCTCTGTCAAGACCGTCTGTCTCGTCAGAGATGGGTCGCCGTGATCGATCATCGCTCCGAAGTGATTCAGGTTATGGGGATGAATTGCCCGAGCTGGCACCGCGCTGCCCTACTGATCACCCTTTGAGTGAGTCAAGCTATGCTTTTTTCCCCGGCTCGGTGGACATGAATGCTTCCTTCGACGTGTTATGCTGACATTATGTTTAGCCCTGAAGGGATATGAAATAGGGCCCGCGTCAAAGCTCCACATTGGCGACGTGAGTGACGACNGCCTAGGCTAGCCGGCCGATATGATACTAACCCACCTGTCCATAGGTTTTTGAATTCCTCTGGGCCGACGCAGCTCAATTTCAATGGGAGTGGAAATGTCTCGGGTACACCCGGTTCATCGTCCTACGCCATAGCGAGAGCTTCCCTCACCATTGCGTCTGCATGTAAGTTGAAGTCGCAGTAACGACTAGATATATCACCATTCTCAATACAGGGGTTGGGCAATCCATACCTATTCCCTTCGGCTACGTATGACTAACTCTACTTGCTAGACCAATCTCGACTGGTGGCCCTAGCAAGCACGAATTCGCAAAGCCGGGGATCGATAGCTTCCAGCAAGGATACATCTTCGCCAATGGGGAACCGAATCCCGGGTATGAGCAACCGAGAGGTGGGCCGAAACTCCAGTATTCGCCAGTTGGTGTTGAGTTACGTCCAGGCAGGCTACGCGTGAAAGAGGATTCGAGGGCCAACTACGCAGACATTATCCAGGTCGAGCACGATGCAGATGTTCTAGTTGTCGGCGACGTGGTAAAATACTTTGACCGTGTGCGACGGAATGTCAACAAGGCTTCAGACTGTCACGTACGACCATAACCACCGGAAAACTCGGGATCCGTCCGCTCTCCCATAGATAAGCCGGTGAGTGCCGAATTAGTAGTTGGGTCGGTGACGACCAGCGAATCCTTGGTGTTGTACGTTTTCTTTTTTTCCCCCACGCCATCCCTTTGACCTTTTCTTCTCGCTAGCGTTCTGTCCACCTATTACCCACTTCGGACATCTATAGTAACTCGACCCCACGATTCCGTTGTACATAGGTCAGCTTGCCGTTAATTCTAGGCCTATATTATGTTTTGCTGTGAGACAAAGTGCTACTGATCATGCAAGGGTAGATGAATAAGCCACCCTTAACCCTGGTGACTAGTTGTAGGGCCCAAAAGCTCCTATAGCCATTATTGGCTTAGTCACAGATTCAGGCATCCTTCCCTCTTACTGGGCAGAGAACCGATATCAAGTTGTACGAGTACCCCCACCATCTCCAGGCTGACTGACAATAGCACCAAAATATCAATTATTGTGACTAATATTGGCGGGAGGAAGGTTGCTGAAGATCTCGTTAGAACAACCGATTGATTACATCTCGTGCGTATCGTCTATCGAGCCGACTACGTGCCAGAGATGGGTATCCATTCGACACCTATGACACAGTATTAGATAGAAACAGAGACAGCTTCGTCACTCCTTACTTTAGCAATAGAGCTACCAACTATTTAAGCATCATAATTGAAGTCTCATACTTCTTAGTTTCAGAACTTAATTCTCCACGAAAACAAGCTTCTACCTCTCAAAGTTCCTAGTGTGTGTTTCTATCATGGGACTCAGCATGTATCCTGACGCTTAGTCTAGTAGTAGGGGACTTTCAGATGCTTATGATTCCTCGTAGGCCAAACGAGGGACTTCCGTATTGTATAGCTCTAGGTTATTTTAGGTGATAACTGTGCAACGACACGGAGGCTTAGCGGCCGTACCACTACTCCTAGACCATAAGTACGTATGGGGTTAATAGTCTATAATAAGACTGAGGCACGCTATTGTTCAATCTTGGCAAATTCCAATCGCATCTATCGATAAAGAGGATTGAAGGGGTACGCCTCTAATGCTAGGTACTAGAGCTAGTCTGCACACCGTGTTATGTGTTGGTGGGAACGACCGCCTGTTCGGACTTGAGCGGTTGGCGATGCGAGACGTCCGGCAGTGAAACGTTCCATCGAGCAACCCGGGCAATCATGTAAGGCTACGCAACGTCACTAACCGAAGCAAGCGCGACTCTAAAACCATGCAAATGATTAAGATTTGCCACTAACACAGAAGATGGTTTGTTGATTGGGGTCAGGAAATAGGGAATATCCGCCTAGGGAGATGACGGCAGATGACTGAGAAGTTAGGGGGTCAGAAAACCGGCGTCATTTTTCCCTAAATATGGGTTTTTGTTATCGATATTTGCACAAAGTAGAAATGCCTCGGTAGGGCTGTGTAGACCAAGCTGGTCTGGGGTGGAACTTTAACTTCAACTAACATCTAGGCTAGGATTTCCATCTATGTCATATGTCGATATCATCGAAACTCTATTAGCTCGGCTCGACATCTTCTAAGCGGCAGTTAAATGTTTTTATTGGTTAAATTTATGGGCCATAGCTACTCGAATGCGACCAACTATAACATCTTCGTGTTATCTTAATATCTATGGGGATGGTTGGGGATAATACTGTTGGGCTGAAATCGGGTAAATTTAGCATTTTGGGGGGTCTAGTGAAACATCACGAAGTCATCTCGGCATACAGGCAGGTAATACAACGCAACTAAATTTAATGCATGATAGATACTATTATTCCCATTAATGTAAGTTTTTGTGTAACGACCAACCGTCTTACGACATATTCACTCGTGATTAGTGCTGATTGCGTGATCCCCCACGTAGCTAGCGAGCAACCCTTCATTGGACCTTAAGGGTGAGGCCATTTTTAGTGTTCTGCCCCAGATACACAGAACCGTCGTGATTGCGATGGTCGACTCCGATCTTCAAGTAGATTGTCTCAGCACAGTCCAAGAAACCGGCAGTGTGGCTCTCGGCTGTCTCAATGTCGGGCCAGGATGTTGTGTCGGGGTTGAGCAGCGGCAAACCCTGGTCGACAGCCTCTTCGGCGATTGGCGTGACGGTCTCCCAGTTCACATCTCCGTCGGGGAACCGCGATAGCTGCTGCGCGGCTAGCAGCCCGCTTCCTTTGACGACGAAATCAGTGCGCTCGGCCTTGGCAGCCTGGACCCAGCCGAGTGTGCAGGTTTTCGCACCGGCGGGAATGCCTTTGAAAACGGCAATATTCTCCAGCATGGAGGAGTTGTTGGTTCGTTGAACCTGTAATTGCGAGACCGCCGGCACAGACTTGCCGCCGTCAAATGGAAATATTTGATACATCGTGGGCTCAAAGAGGATGGTCGCGCCGCAGGCAGTTGGCTGTGTTCGTGTGAAGGACGCAGGTGCAGAATAAGCCGGCGCTGTCATGGACATGAGGGCTAAGCATGTGGAAAAAGCGATCTTCTTAGAGAAATACATGGTTCTGAGAATATTGTGTGTGCTGTGATTGAATTTATGATATTGAAAAGGAGACAGCCGATGATGGGCAGAACAGAAAAGATCTCGTGAAGTCGCAGAGCTGGTATTTATATCAATCTGGCTTCGCGTATCTGCTTGCATCTGACTTAGCCTACAAGACGAAGGACACAAGGACATGCCTAATTACAGAATACGCAGGGCATCCATAGCAAACCACAGGAAAATAAAGTTTGTCTAAGGGTCGAAATGGCTAGGCCGCTATACCGTCATGCACCATGATCTCATCTGCTTTCCTAGGTCGGGCTGCGATAGACTAACAGTCAGCCAAGCTTTAGTATGTCATCCGATACCCCAAAACATGGTGGCTGGTGAAATGCCAGCGATGATTAATACGAGGGCAGAAGGGTCACTGCTGAGACATAAATAGCAGGGAAAACAATACACTGCAGGAAGTCGCTGTCTAAGCCTACCTTTGTATCACCGGGCACCCACCTACATATCTTGGCAGACCCAAATATCTAAAGCACACAGCATAATCCAATACGGTATAGTCGGGACCATGCGTAACACTACAGGACTGCGCTGCACTTCTGATCTGTTTCTCCTATGGAATTGTGTTAGGGAGCTAGCTAACCAGGTAGCATGGAGCCGGCAGTAGTATTACTTCTCCAGAAGATTACCTATACAAATTGAGTTCAGGTAGTGCGGGGCAACCAGATGTTTAACCTAGGTACGGTACCCACTTACATACAGCACATATCAGATCCATATACATCAACAGCCGACATTAGCTCCCTAGGGCTCAGAAAGTTGCCGGGGAAAGCCTGTCTGGTGGGGTACCGTTAAGTAATAGCTGCATAGATTTAGACCGCAATCGAACTCGGTTTAGCATCGCCAGTCTCACGTACGTAATGGTGCAAACGAGGTGTTGTCTGTGGCAAGTATTCAAGGTAGCACATACGATAATTATAGACACATCCGTATACAGAATGTGGATAATCCCATGTGGCTTATACATTCTATAGTTTTTGTGTTGTTGGTAAGTGGGTAGTATAACCCCGCACCCTATGTCCCCTCAATCGATATCTCCCCACCTAGACCTAGCGACAAATGGTATAGGTAGTTATTTACATTCATACTATATGCCCGAGCAGGTCTGCTACGAGCACACCAAGACTCAGCCTGGGTAGGGCAAGACCTTTCAGGGACCCCGTTTATCTAGTTAGGTAGTTTAAACTTTAAACTGCTATGGATCGATACCCGTTGTCGGGACAACTAGGTCCCTGACGTTAACTTTTAGGTTTACACTTTTGTGTGTATGTTTACTATTTACCATAGTGATGCGGCTCTCTCCCGGCTCTCTCCACCCTATTTATTTCCCCTCTCTCCACCCTCTCCACAGTCTTCTCTCCACATTCTCCTCACCACAATCTCCACACTCCCCACACTGCCCAGACCCCAACTCTCAAACCGGAACTGATCTGCATCTATCCCTTGCATTTGTGTGACCCTTGTCATATTCCCACACAGTGCCTACCATGTCAGACCCTTCAGAGAGTGGCGACTCTAGTTCCTCCGGAGTAACGTACCTCGAAAACATACTCCCCGCACCCAAACAACTCCACATGGGGCTGTTTGAAGTTCGCAGGGAGCTGGGCAGTGGCAGCTTCGGCCGTGTATTCCTCGCTAGGCACCTGGAATCGGGCTTTATCTGCGCCCTCAAGGTGTTGATAAAGACCGAGATCGCGGCACGGGCATCGGAGAAGCACGTGAGACGCGAGATCGAGGTCCACAGCAACCTCCGGCACCCTGGCATACTCGGCTTCTACGGCTGGTTCCACGACGAGACCCGGGTCGTGATGATCCTCGAGTATGCTGTCGGAGGGGAACTGTTCGACCTCCTGGTGAAGTCGAAGCACTTCTCGGAGCCGTGCGCGGCAAGGTACATCGCCCAGATCACCATGTCCCTGGCCTACCTCCAGCAGAAGCACGTCATTCACCGCGACATAAAGCCCGAGAATATCCTGATCGGCGTCCACGGTGAGTTGAAGCTTGCTGACTTCGGCTACAGTATCCACTCGCCGGGCAACAGCAGGGAGACCGTGTGCGGCACCCTGTGTTATCTCGCTCCTGAGATGACACTGGCCAACCCACGCTACACCAATGCCGTGGACCAGTGGGCTCTCGGCGTCTTGACCTACGAGCTCCTCACAGGTCATTCGCCATTCGACGACGCATCCTCCGCCATAACACCCATACGGATCCGCAATTTGGACATGCCCCCCCTACCGTCCTCTGTATCCCCAGAGGCAAAACATTTCATTCACTCGGTAAGAACAGAACCTTCCATATCCTCTCTTTTGTACCTATTCTTCAAGTCAACTAACTTGTCATGTAGTTGCTAGTTTTGGACCCGGCACAACGGCTGCCACTCAAAGACGCGCTGGTCCATCCCTGGATCTTAAAGCACGCTGCGCCGTCGCGGTAGCGGGTAGCATTTCATTTTTTTTCTAAATTGGCATTGGCATATCTTGGAGTTATCGGCTGACTTGGGTGGATGATACCATTGGAATTAGGAGCTTTTTTTTTKGNGAGGGGGGAAGCCCATTTCGAAGATACCAGCGATTATACTGTCGCATGTAGTTTTGGAGTTTTGGATTTCATTTTGGGAATTTTTGGGTTTGACTTACTTGCGTTTAAATTAATAGATGATGCCGTAGAGAAAGCGCACAATATATTGCCGACGTCTATCACACAAATTTATACTTGATGTGAAGCCCTTAAGATATGGGTGGGGGAAAGTAGATAAGACAATCTTGGATTACTTAGCACTTAGGTGTATTCCTAATTAACTCCGAAGGCCGCTCCGGCTAGGTGACATAATAGTAAAATAACGAGTTATTCACACACCTATAAACACCTCATAAACCATCACCCGAGCATTATTTCATACTCTTATTCGGCGTTTAGAAGTGTGTAGGCGGTATTTAAGAGGGTAAATTACTTCGTTTAAGCAGGAACAAGAATCCATTTACCTATTCCAACAGGGGGCCAACCTAGACCTGCCACCTCTCCGACTGGACCTAGACGACCACCCTTTCCACCAAAACGTCTTAATTAGGTTTAACATGTTTCCTGCAGAAAATGTACTTAATAACCTTAGATGATGTTACGGCAGTCTCCTGAGGTAAAAAAGTATTAATTAAAGCTTTGTACGTGTGGCTTATTAATACCTTATATTTGTTTAATCCGGGGCAGCTAGGGTCCATAGCTGATATTCTACAGAACCACCCTTTTACCTTATAACTTAAGGCCTATCAAAGCTATTATTGATAGGTGGAAAAGCGTAGTAAACCGAGCTCTCTTTGTTTTAATTTGCGACAAGATCTTAAAAGTACGCATGCTTTACCAAGTGTAGCTATGTTATATATAATATTCCCGTGCGATTACAAGCTTACCAGGTATAATTATAAACAAACTTACATGAACTACAAACTGCACTTTATAGATAATATATTATAAACCGCATGTTATAAATTATATACTAAAAATATATTTAAAAGTATAGCAAACGTTTAGTTCAAGTAATGCAGAATGAAACGAGGTTAAGTCTACTTACAGTACATACACACACATTTCCTAGAAGGGTCCCCTTAGTCCTAGAGTGGTACCTACACTTGAAAAGAACTTGTCGCTTTGCCCAGACGTCTCAGGTTAACAGGGGTGACTTTTTATTTAGAAAAGACCCCACTTACAGTAGTACTGCCTGTGACAATTACGGCTCAGCCGTAAAAGTAGAATCCCTAGAGTCATCTTAAAAAAAATCGCAAAATTGAGAGAGAGCGAGCTATCCTTGTTCTAATTTGCTTAGGCAGTCAAGCTGGAGTCAAAAAGTCCGGAGGCCGATAAGCGATTAAAATACCCTTGCCCACGGCAAAGGTCCCTGGCTTATCCTTCTCACCTCGTCATCCCTTATACACTTACATTATCCAATTTGCCCTGTCAGATATATCGGCACTAACCACTGAACTTTTTGTTCTACTTATATAAACATAACCTGTATTACTTACTTTTTCTAATTAAACTGTTCTACTATAATTGCTGATTATTTATTTTCGTGCTAATGCATTTGCCATCAGCGTGTGTTGCCTAGTTAAGCAGCATATTTCATAGTCTTCGTGTAGGTTACACAGCCACTACAACAGCCACTCTGCAAGCCACAAGTGCACAGGCTACCACGAAATTATCTGTTTAAATCCTGATCGCAACTATGATTAATTTACCTGTTGACTTTTTTAACCTAATTACGGTAACTGACTTAATTAACCTAGCTTATAATGTATTTTAAATAGTTTGTTACATTTAATTTATTTACTGCCTTGTACGACATTATTTATGTATCAATTGATCGCTTTGATCTCTTGATCTGATCAACCTATCAATTTTCCGCTGGGGGATTTTTGTCGCAAGTGGTCCGTCCAGGCGGTCCCATTAATAGAACCAGCTTCCGCATCCCGGTTAGCTTGTATTTTGTACCCCAACCATCAACACGCAACATCACACATTCTTTTGAAAGCCCCAAGCGGACATACATACATACTTGTACGCTGTCGGACTTACTGTTCGTTCGAATTGATATTAGGGATGATCAGAACCAATGTCTGGCTTCGTCCGTTCTTTAGAACACTGTCTTTTTCAAAGCCACATTCCAGCAATATTAAAGCAGCCACCTCCCACTCACAGCTGTTTGAGGAGGAGCAACTCCCCGAGTATCGCGCGGAGCAGTTTTATCCTGTGCATATAGGAGAAACATTTATCTCTAGGTACAAGGTTGTGGGCAAGCTCGGATACGGTGCCTACTCCACCGTTTGGCTCTGCCGAGATACAAAGTCAAGAAATCTACCTCGGACCATTTTGATCTAAAACGCTGACTGATGCCGTAGAGATTCTGGCTTTGTGGCCCTTAAAGTCTGTACTCGGGACAAGATTGAATCCTTGCGAAATCATCGAGAGCTGAAATTTTACGAGCATGTTAGTTCACTAAACTCACAACATAGTGGTCAAGCATATATTCGCGGCCTCTTAGACACATTCGAAATCAACGGTCCAGCTGGAAAGCATTTGTGTCTCGCTCAGCCTCCAATGCATATGACTATTCGGGAGCTTCAGTGCCAAAATCGGTCGAAGCGGCTCAACAAGCCGATCTTAAACTGGACTCTTTTCAACCTGTTTAGCGCGCTCACTTTCCTTCATGATGAAGCAAAAGTGGTACATACCGGTGGGTTCGTAATTGCTATATACCTTAAGCGTTGAATTGACTGTTTCAAAACAGATATCAATCCTTCGAACATCATGCTTAGCATTGACGATAAGTCTCTACTCCCAGAATTTGAACGAGCAGAAGTCGAGGAACCATCACCAAAAAAAGTAATCGATGAAACTCGCACGATCTATGGTTCTCGAAAACTTGGTCTTCCGAAGGACTCTTTTTGGGGCCAGCCCGTTCTGTGTGACTTTGGGGAGGCGCGAATTGGCCAGACCCATAAGGGTCTAATTCAGCCTGAACTCTATCGTGCCCCGGAGGTTTTGTTCAACATGGAATGGAACTATAGTGTTGACATCTGGAGTGTCGCTGCCCTGGTAAGTGTTCCAGTCCCTAATGGTCATCGCTAAACTTACCTTCTACTAACCTATCGATCCCAGATATGGGATCTATTTGAGGGCCAACACCTGTTTCATGCTCTGGATGAAACTCAAGAGGTGTCAGCAACACACCACGTTGCTGAGATGGTGGGGTATCTTGGAGCCCCTCCTCTTGAATATTTACGTCGTAGCAAAGTCACAAACAATGTTTTTGATGAGAAAGGTCAGTGCGCTTTTGAACCCCGCCCGGCTTGCTCATGATCTGACGGGTTGTTAGGTCACTGGAAAGGCGCAGGAGGGGTCGTGGTGCCAGAAATGCCTCTCGAGCGAGCTGAGGTCGTCTTGGAAGATGAAGAGAAAAGGCAATTCCTCATTTTCGTGAGGTCGATGCTCAAATGGTTACCAGAAGAGAGACGGAGGGCTGCCGAACTTCTAACCGACCCCTGGTTGAAAGGGGCTATCCCTTGAATGCAGACCCAAGTCACGGTCAACAAAACCCTAACCTGTTTCTCGGATAGCACTAGGCTGTAATTGGTTTTCTTTTCTGGAAGCTGCAGATGATGAAAGTCCGATTTTTCGATCACCCGTACAAAGTCACGTGAATCCTCAAATGAAGTGCTCACGCCATGGCAGTACGGCTTCTACCTTATATGCCTTAATGATGAAGCCGGATTGAGGGAGAGGCTCCCGTAATACTGTAACAAGACACATAATCATTGCTCCGAAGAGGAGGATTCCGTAGCGATTTATAGACAGGCGCTGAGACACCAACACGACGGACAGGCTTCATATAGCAGGTCTCCTTTCTCGTACGGGCCTCTCTTGTTCACCCGGGTAGGCTAAGAGCACTTTGTCACAATACTCCCACACAGATGTTAGTGGCTATTGTACAGTGTATCGGTCCGTTACATCTCACGGAATAGCTAAATAGCTACCGATGCCTACATAACCCACCTGTAATCTCACCTTATATTTACTTGTAACTTTAGTATAGAGGCTTGAATACGTTTTTGGTAGTTTAGTATAAGTGGTTTTACCAGGCAATACGGACGCAAGAAAGGACGTTAAAAATAGGGGGTCATAGCAATGCAATGAACAGGTTTTCGATACAATCTTGGGAAGACCTATACAGCCATCCAGAGGATTGAGTTCGAAATCATGACGACGAGCCATTATTCAAACCCAGAATATACAGAGAGTTAAATCCCGTATGAACTTTTTTAAAAARGAATATCTGTAGCCCGCCGTCCTGTGTTAAGACCATATGCATATAGAGAAACCAGTCTATTAGACCTTCTATACCGCGAAGTACAATGGTGTCCCTTGGATTCACTGTAACCGTTGTACCCAATTGGCATTCTACTTATCTAGAGGGGTCCTCTGTACAATACCTTATAACATTTTCCAATTTTCCTAGTAGTTTAAGAACGCCGCTACTTTGTTCTCCATATTGTAGGTATATGTCATGACCCCTGCCCAGTCAAGACCCAGGTACCCATACCACCAAGCAGCCGCGCAGAAGACACCAACAACACCGAGTATCTGAACTCGGCTGGATTTCTGCGGGTTCATCTCTCCCTAGTTTTTATTAGAACTAATTCGATCGGTTGAAGAGCACTATGTCTCGTTACTTACGTAGTACCTCCAGTCCTTCCAAGTCGGGAAACGACTTCGGAACCAAAAGTAGCTCTGGGACCAAGGGTAGCTCATAGCATTCCACTTCCGGCCCGTCCCGTTGTCCTGGATGTACCAGCTAGCGCAGCCCGAGTTCCAGACGGTCTTGTCCAGGGCGCTCTGGATCCGCGCGGTGTACTCGTCCTCGGCCTCCTGCTTGAGGTCGACCACGCTGGCCTTGCCGTCGAGGATGGGCTTGATGACGCGCATGGCAAAATTGATCGAGTTCTCGGCTGCCATGATGGCGGACGTGTGGCCAGTGGCGGCGTTTGGTCCGAGCAGGATGAAGAAATTCGGAAACCCGCTGAGGACTGATGAGTTGTAGGCTGTAGGGCCGCCCATCTCGCCCCAGTGCTTGCTCACGGTCTTCCCGGCGCGGCCCCTGATGTCCATCTGGTCAAGGAAGTGGTTCGTGACGAAGCCATTGGCTAACACAATGACGTCGGCTGGAATAATCCCTTCCTTGGTTCGAATGCCTTCGGGCACAATTTCCAGCGCCGAACTGTTGGTCAGAGTCAAGTTCTCTTCGTGCAAGCTATCTAGATAGCCCGAGTCGAAGATGCGCCGCTTACAGCCGACCTCAAAGTCCGGGATGAGAATATCGTGGTACTTTTCTGGTGCCGTTTTGCGCATATATGTCTCGCTTACAACTCGTCTCTGCTGCCGGTACCGCGCTGCAGCTTTGGTCATCGGTAGACCGCGAAGCTCGCTCTCAGCTATGAGGAAAACCGCGAAACGGAATAGTTGCATGGCACAGGGGATCCACCGGAGGAGATATCGAGCCCAGGGTGGGATGGGCATGTCGATAGGTGGCATGACCCAATGCCGGGAACGGACGATCTGTGTTGTGTGTGCTGTCTTTTTCACAATATTAGGAACGATCTGGGCAGCTGTGCAGCCGTTGCCGATGACTACAACCTTCTTGCCCGAAAGGTCGACGTCGGCTCGCCAGCGGGCGGAGTGAAAGATGGGGCCCTTGAATGTGTCTACACCGGGGATGTCAATTTCGCGGGGCGTAACTAGCTGCCCAGATCCCGAGAATAGAAACTGGGACTCGTGATACAGAATCTCATCGGTGCTGTAATGACGCAATCTTAACCTCCAAGCGCTTCGCTCCTCAACCCATTCGCAAGCTTCAACATTGACACCAAACGTCATTTTAGACGTGAGCTCATACTTGTGAGCGACGCGTGTTAAGTACGCCTGAAGCTCTGCCCTACTTGGCAATACGCGTGTCCAATCTGGATTTGGCTCAAAAGAAAGACTGTATAGTACACTAGGCACGTCACAGGCGCAGCCTAGCAATGAGCCTCAGTTGTTAGAACTATGGTATCTTAAAATAGAATATCCAATTCATATCATGCTTGCCTGGGTATTGGTTGATATGCCATGTGCCTCCGAGCTCGTTGTGGCGCTCGAAAAATTGGATATCGGTGATCCCATACCACCGCTTGAGCGTTGCTCCTAGGCCAATGGCCGAGAATCCGGTGCCAATACAAGCGAACCTGCTATAGGTTGTGGTAGGTGTTTGTTTAGAGTTCATTCTGGCCTTTTCTATGTTTTATAGTAACAGGATTGGAGGAGATAGGCAATAGAACGAGGATAATTGCTACTGTAAATGTATAATATTCTATATATCTTTAATAGTTACATGGCGGCCGGAGCCTACCCGAAGGTCGGAACAGACCCGTGCGTCTGAGTCTCAGGGGGTACACCTAACTACTTCTAGAGCTATCGGCTCCCTTTCCCTCGGCATAGAGAAAACCTCGGCTCCAAAATCATAGGTACCCAGTCTCTAATCCTGCAATCAGAATCTTTTTTTTCTGCGCAAATCAAAACGAGAAACGGGGTTTCATAGCGATGTGCGACAGGCTACGCTCATCACTGGAGTCTTAGCTAATATCTAGACTATGATATAAAACGTAAACATATATTTAATCTGATCTCAAGTCATTTCCTTATCTCTACTAATTGGCACATATCTTGCGCTGGATACAGATAGTTACTCCATGATACTGACGCGGATTTGCTCACCAGTCACGACTGTTATTAAGGCCCTAACTAGGAATATCTGCATGATGTAAATATATGTCTAAGTGATCTCCTAGACAGGCAGCAATCTGGTCACTGTCGATCCAGAGGGAGTGCGAACCTGACTTACGGAAAGCACTAGGATCCCTAACTCGGTGCTATACACATAAATTCTCACGTAGGAGAGGAGTCAGTCCTGTAGGGTAAGTATCCTAGTGCTTTATACGTAGCGGGATCACTAAATCTATTGGCTTTCTCCCTCTGGAACTTCAGGATATAGTCGTAGGGTGCCTACGCTCCTTTATATAGCTTTCGGGTGCCTGTAAATCCTACTCACGTGCCCCCTAGTACATCTCTGATCATTGGGTCTGCTCCGTTATACCGTAAAATATATGAAAAACATGTGGGCTTGGAAAACATGTGGGCTTGGAATCAGAGATGATGTCTCTACGCCGGTCTAACTAGCATGTAAATGTGATTTAGTTCAGGGATCTTGAGTGAAGGCAGGTAGACCTCGCGTGCTTCCACTTTGTCTCTAATCAAGTAGGCCACCAGTTTTTGGGTCCACCTTTTGACGGCCCTGAAAGTCAACACGGAAATTCCGTGATGACTCCCTCATAATCCTCATCATCCATTCTGGGAGTACACGCTGTTATGTGTCCAGTTAGTCTAGTGCCTCAGCTGACTTTAAGGGCGTAAGTCTTACCAACGAGTGAACATATCGCATCATGCCAGGCATGTAGACCATCTTCCCGCGTCCGCTTAATAGAATCTCTGCTAGAGTCTCGCCAACGGTGTCTACATGCAGTAGGGGATAGACAAAATTGGACAATCCAGTCTCTCCTTTAAAGAGCGGTGTGCGGATGAAGCTGAATATTGCGAGACTTAGGCGCACTTTCGGGGCGTGATGAAGTGTTTTAAGCTCCAGTTGTAGCGCCTGTCGTGAATGAGCGAGGTGTACCAATATTAATCTGAAGGGGTCAACCTAATTTACCTCGTGCAGCGCGTTGAGACCAGCTTTAGTCGCGGCATAATCGGCGATCCCAGCCGGCGGTATTATAGAACTCATAGAACTGATGTTCAAGATATGCCCGTGGTTTTGCTGTACCATATGAGGAATGAACTCCTTAATGAGTAGAAACGGCGCGACCAAGTTTGTACGGATCGTGATCTCGACGTCCGTATAGCTGCCCTCCATCACTGTAAATCCACGAACCAGCCCAGCGTTATTGACGAGGACTGTGGGACTTCCTACTTCTCTCCGGATTTTGTCGCTAATAGTCTTAATAACGGAAGCGTGACTGAGATCGCATTGATAGTAGTGAACCTTGGATCCAGGCGGTGGCGTCCAGTTGAGTGGGGAGTAGTCAAGAATGACAATGGTGGTTTTGGCGTTGTGCTTCAGGAGATGTTGAATCACGCTCGCGCCTATACCACTACTGCCCCCAGTGACTAGGACAATTTCCGTACTCCAATCCCAATTCTGGTCGTCTGTCCAGTTATTTGCGTAACCATCATTTAAATAATCATTGCCCCAAATCAAGGTGCTGAACAATGCCCAGAGACCAGCTGCGACATTCCAAGGCCAACTAAGCCGAGGAAGCGGTGGTGATGTAATATCAGTATACAAGTAACTGTTTGAACTTATAATAATTCCTGTGATCGCCGCACTAATTGGAATAACAGGGTTCAATAGAGTTAGTCGTAGGAACCTTGCGAGTACGTCTATCGTGAATCCTTCGCGTGAGGATATCATATTGATACAACTCGATGTCCTGGGGAGGTAAAATTATTGAAAATGAGGGCTTAAAAATATCTATCTATGTGTATTCTCAATTGAAATGAATAGCGTCTAAAACCCGAATTTAACTATATTGTTCAATAGCAGTGGTTTGTATCTAGTCTCGGAACGGTGCCGAATCTCTGCCCCCCTACGTAATCGTTTCGGGTATGATCCGCTACGATGGAGCCCGAGCAACCTTGGATATTTCGGTATGGCCTATTACACGGGAAGTTACATATTGAACAGCTATAGATTAGTGATATTCTAAGGATGGGTCGTCATACCCGAGTCTGAATCTACTAGGGCCCGTAGAACATAGACTTCGCCAGCGCTTCCTCAGTTGTGAAGGTTGTATACCGACCTGCATTATGGGACCTTCTCTTCTCATAAGTGAGAAAGTCGACCTGGCTATTAGACTACCTTTAGTTTGTGAGTCGATCCATCATCAAAATGCTCGCCATTACCAATTTTAACGCTTCACAGTCCTCCCTCGGGTGATATTCAATTGCGCCCGATGCGCGTTCCTAGCTTGGCGACGAAGATTACCTGTAAAACCTTATCTTACCGTTGGCTTCCTCCGCACCATCCTAGGCACTTTTTCCCCGCGACAAATCCAATTTTTAAGTCCAACCCCGATTGAAACTTATAGGGCATGGATACACTTAAGAAGGGCAGCGGCAACGAAGGATGGGGACTTGCTAGCACTTAGTAGGCTCAACATAGACATAGAAGAATTGCCGGACGGGAGATCGTGCCTCCTATGGATCGGGAACCGCAAGAAGGCCTCCCGGTGCGTTTTATTCTTCCCAGGAGGCGGATACATCGCGCCTCTCATATCTGGACACCTCGAATGGTGCTACCGGGCTTATGTAGCAACAACAAGCGGCGAAGAGACTGCGGTCGCTGTCCTGCAGTACACGCTCTGCCCAGCTGCGCGACACCCGACACAGCTCATCCAGGCTACGGCCGCACTCTCCT
>JAPESX010000190.1:0-24475 GCA_029590615.1 Nemania bipapillata | reverse complement strand
TTCCGGTAGTCGTGTAATCGTCCGGCGATTCGACGCTGGTCCGACTTCGGCCGTGCGCAGAGTATAGGCATCGTTGGGCGACAGCGGGGCAGAGCTCGAGGACGTGGGCAGGAAGTCGTCGAGTGATCCTAGGGATGTATTTTTAAAATATGTTGGTCGGCGGGAGGTTGGTGCTTTTGTGGACGGTGACAATGACGATGGTGATGATGAAGACGATGATGGCGGCTCTGAAGTGCTACTAGGAATTGTTGCATAGGAACGAGAAGTGACGGCACTCCTTGTAGATGCTGAGATGGCTCGCTGTATTGGTGCGCGCATGCGCTGTATCGTAGCTGGGGTCGACGCCATCCCTATTACCGTTTGTGCCGTACTAGTGAATAGAATTGGCCTACAATTAGCTTCTAGCTCAATGTTGTCGTCTTTCTCATTGATTGATAAGAGATGGATAGCATCGACTATCCGACTATCAATGGGCCAAGCTCCGAGGACGAACTAGTATCCAACCAAAGATCTTTTCTGTGTTTTTTCATTGGCTACAATAAACCGGCTAGCACCGGACCCGGAGAAGACCGGACTGGGCTACCCTGATATAACCGTTATGGTTTAGTATATATCTCTATATTTTCCGATATTTTTCTGTATATATTGCTTTATCCCTCTATATGACTGTACAGGGGACCTTCAACCCGCCAGGGCTCTTAGTAGTATTAGAATTCATACTCACCGTGACGAGCGCAACCCTTCTCGAAGCACATCATAAATAATTAATGGCATCATGGGTACATATCAACTCTCCCTGCTGCCTTATTTCACGTTGGATTTCCTTTTTACGGACGATTCCATGATCAAGCTCTAGGCCTATGTACGTAAGGTGTATGCTTCAACGAGCCCAGGAATAGCCCTAAGCGTTCAAAATCAGTCAAGCTTTTTTATCTTTTACCCGCTGGCGCAACACCTCACGATATGAACTTTTGATCTAGTGGGTTTAGGGATAATTCGGCTTGCTAATGTCATTTCCTCCCATATCTCATGATATCAGGAGGGCATCCTACAACGGGTTTGATACTCTATGTAGAATCGAGAGAGAGACTCGTCCTAAAATGATCCGATCATCCATTACAGGTCTGTACCATTTAGACACTCAATTTCCGAAGAAATTTTTGGCCCGGTACCCAATGATCGTTCACTCCCGGCCTTGACGCCTTTTATTCCTTAGTATTCCCTACTTTACTAGCCAGGGCACGAACCACGGCTTCCAGGGCTGGCTTGTCCGCTCCCCGGATTCTATCAACCAAACCATCGTCGGTAAGACTAACAGATTGTCGCGCTTTCAAACCCTCGACAGTCACTCCCTTGGGCACACCATCTTGAAAGAACATGAAGGTTGGCATAGCCGTGACATTATACTGCTTGGCGACATTGTTGACGTGATCAACGTTCACCTTAGCGAAAGCAAGTTGGCCACTAGACGAGTGATCATCGGCCAATTTGGAGAAAATCGGCGCGATGGCGCGACATGGTGGACACCAGTCCGCGTAAAAGTCCACTACGACATGAGTTGTAGAGGACAAGAGGGTACGTAGTTCCGCGGGGTCGGCTATCTTGTACACATTGCCCGAGGTTTCGGGGATGGGTGAGCGATCGGTAAAGAATATCTTGAGCGTTAATTTGTTAGTATGAAAAGATAGATGTCACAAATAATCGTTGTTTGGAAAAATCAACTCAGACGCCAACAGCCCAATAACCATATATCTATAGTGATTTTTACAACAGGGCGGTTGGCGGACTAGTTCGGGGATGGAAGGATGAGCCTACCGCCTGGATGATGATGAGGGAAAAAATAAACAGAATGACATAGAAAATGGTTTCCATGTTAGGGGAGGCAAGCTGTTCACATAACCATGCAAGAAGGGATTGAGTCGCTTGGGTTGATGATCGTGAGTTGAGGGATGAGGGCTATGTACGCATAAGATTTCATGATCGATTTGGGTTCGCTATGTAGAAACAGCTGCTGCCAGTTGTACCACAGCTGGTTAACTTGAGGCCACCACTTCCAACTTTCCTTCCTAGATAGAACGCGGTTATGTTTATTTATTAGCTATGCTTCTACGACATACCCTCGGTCCTCGGTCGTGGTTACGTGATGATATTAATGTAGGCGACCTGTTAAGCATATTGGATATGAGGCATTTCCTATTAAGGATTGTAATCGACCACCCACAGCGACCCAGTTGCGACATTTCTACCCTGCACTATGAGTAAATTATCGTTCTTGGAGGAGCAAAGTTACGCGATAAGTGGCAAAACAGAACCTCATCTAATCGTTTCGTAACAGACTAAATTTTCAGACTACGGGTACGCAAATCAAAGGACTACTTCTTTTGTCATATATACTCGCAGATTCTGAACCGAGGAGAGCTATAGCGAGGTCCCAGTATCCTCGCGGCAAGCCTAACCTCGGAGCTCAAGTGAATGCACATTGATTTATAGACCATACTAGTATTACCCTTCTTTTAATGAGTCTTATATGACTTAATGGTTTTATTTGGGATATCCATAAATGGATATCCCCTCATCTTTTGAACGACGCTGTTGGTCCTGAGATAGTTGTCGATGATGTTGGACTGCTACCCCCAGTTCTCTTCACTACCACAGCCTGCACGACCTGCCCGACGCTATTGAACACAATATTAACTAGGGCATTCAGCGGCGAATATGAGTACGTCTTCTGAATCAAGCCGCCGTTGAGAATCTGCTGCGCTCCTGTATACGTCATGTTCTGCTCGTAATTGCCGACAATTGAGCTCAGCAGATTCCCCGTCGCTCCCGCAACCTCTTGCACGATGTTGCCCAGATTGTCGATGATCAAGTTGATGGTCGAATCCCCGTTCACGATCGATCCAAGCAGCCCGTCCACCTCGCCTACCACTGCACCCACGAGATCAGTGACCTCATCAAGGACATTGATGAGAAGTGGATTGAGGTTGAGTGACTCTAGTGTTCGATTGACTATTTCCACCAAATTACCCAAGCGGACAATTAGCTCTAGCTCAGCATCCACGTCCGCAATGGTTATGTTGACTTTTGTGACTCCGATCTGGATGCCCGCGTTGATCTCGACGAGCGATGCGACTTGAGCAGCGAGGTTTATGTCTGCACTCAGGTCATCCACGTCAAGTTCGATCCTTCCCACGTGGAGCTCTGGGACCCGAAGGTACACATCTGGAGGCGTGGTTCCTGAAGGGTCCGACGTAGAGCTCGTTGTTGTGCCACCACTGGACCCTCCCAGAGAGGGAGTATCAGTTGACGAGCCAGCTGCATCACTAGAGGGGCTCGAGGTAGGGTCTGTTAATGTTGGAGCTGGTGTTGTAGTACCAGTAGTAGAGACTGTCGTGTCAGTCTGCGCCACGCTGAAGGCCAGCAGCAGAGAGCTACAAAGCCATGATAAGGTGAAATGAGGTCGCATTCTCAAAGTGAACGAGTGAATGAAAGCTTTGATTCAAGCTGATGAGATAGTCCCCCAGATTCCAGCCTTTTTGAGCAACGGAGATGCATCCCGCTGAGTATTCGCAAAAGAACACCTGATTCCGGATATCATCTACTCCCGACCATTCGAATTTATAACGCATAAAGAGAGAAAGGTCACGTAGGCGCCATACAGGCCGTGATTGGGACATTTGATGAAGTGGCTGGCCAGTATGCCGGATCTTAAAGCGAGCACTATGAAGGTAGCAAGGACTCTCATACACACTTCCAATGCCAAGAGCCTATCAAGGCCAATCGGACCAAATGCTCCCCCTGGTCCTTGTTGAACAACACTTCGGCATGCACCTCTTCACGACGTCATGTCTATAGTAATTTGACATACCCTATATTGGTCGCTAGTTGAAGAAGGAGCAAGTGAAATACCACGATTGCATGATGCCTTCTGGTGGTTTTACTGTAGCTCGAGTCAATCTCTCCATCATCCGCACAACGCTTACAACTGCATTCTAGCCTAGGTGGTTCTCCTGGCCTCACCACCGCGCAGCATGGTTTCATTCATTTCTACATGTAACTTTTTCCTCCTTGCGCTATTCCTTTCTTTCGCTTCATCACAGACCAACGACGGATACTTTGGCTACCAGCTTCATAAACGTGGAGATCCGGAATCAACATTGTACGAAACTGCGAACACCCCAGGGGTCGATCTTCCAGTAGAGCCAGATGTTTTCCTCAATGCCTCTGTCTCCGTTGGCGAAATAGACATTGAGGTCGAGAATATCACGGCGAAGATCAATTTAGATGCCAAAGTACTCAACTTGCTTAAATTCAACGCCGGCGTGGATGCATCAATTGATCGCGTCTCCTTGCGCATTCAGAACGTCAGTGCTAAGGTACTCCTCGAGGCAAGACTAGGAAACGTGGTTCAGATGATAGATGACGTTTTGAACGTCATTGATCTTAACCCCGTCGTCGCGACACTAGGAAACGCCGTGGGTAATCTAACGGGAACACCTCCAACCACGTCAAGCTCAAGTACGGCATCTTCCACCGCCAGCACCAAGCGAGATCTTCTAAATTATAATATACAGCACAACATTCTCTATTCCATCAACGACTACTCAGGCCAAACACACACTAATCGTGTTCTGGCACAGCAGGACGGGACCATACATGACGTTTTCCTCGACAACGATGGCAATGAACACGGGCGCCAAGTCGTCGGTACCTATAGTCAAGATATGACATTTACCGGCCATAATAGATCTACCACTATCGACGATCAGACGGTATTCGAATTGGGTTATAAGTACACACCATTTCCCGGCTTGGAAGTGGTATCTAATATCTACCTTACCCCTGGCGGTCAAGTAGTAAAGGCCCAAGTTGTTGCTGAGGCTGAGGGCGGCGGAACCAGCACAATTAGCGACGACGAGGACAAATAAAACAGTACTATTAGACCCCATATAGAAATTCTCATGATGTTTGTATTGTCTGGCACACGAAATCATGTTGCTGGGGTGGGGAATATAGCGTACAGCATAATTACAACTAACTGGTGCCCATTCCCCTTGATCTATCCTAAAATTTGCTGCCTTGCATTCTGAATGGCGTAGACTAAAGAGGCTGACCTAATCATCAAGATTCCCGCTGAGTATACTTGTTCTGCGCTAGAATTATTCTTTAATTTTGGAGTCTTTGGGCATACTTTCGATATGGATTGTTCATTACACGCGAACTCCGGCTGGACTCTGTGAGCACACTCTCCGGTAAGGTAAATTTTAATGCAAATATGTACCAATAGTTTGGTGAGCAGGCCCCGTAGGTATACGATGACTATAATTGAGTATGTTTGTAATATTTTCCTAGTTAGAGTTTAACCAAATATCTTGCTTCTTCTGTCGTACGATAGGTCGTAAGCTTCCTATGACCAGTCCTAAAGAAAGTCTCTCACGGAAGCGTGGAGTCGATTTTGTATGGCAGGTAGCCAAATGCTTCATATGTAGCGGGATTACTGAATCTATTGAATCTAAGGCGAGAGATCTGGTAAACTAGGCTTACCGAGATTATGTACTCATTGTATAATGCCAACGCTATTGCTTAAGCGAATATACAGACCGTTTTTGAGACAACTTGAAACCCCGGCTATCAAGACAAGATAGATTTTATTTGCCTTTGTTTTGCAAATTTGACCTATATACAACATACCACGTACCTAGGCCATTAAGATGTAAAAGAATGTGAACACCTATATTTTTGGACGCATAGAAAGACGTAATCCATGACCGCTTGAAGCCAGCTCGGTTCTTATCATCTCTTAACTACTTTCATTTTGCATACAAATGTTGAAGTGTTGGTATGGAAGCCTCCAGGACTGGAGGTTTTGGCGTCCAAACTTGGAGTCCCCTATACCGCAATTTGCTCCACTGGACGGAGACGTTCCTCACCCCAGCTGCGCAAGAGGCGGAGGACGGTCGCGAAAGCGGAGGGTTAACGTACCACCGACCTCAGCTCGGGAGCAAGCTCTACTTAGAAGATCGAGTTAGCTCCTAGCATTATCTCCACCCGGCCCTGATACGTGCACTAGTTGTAGAGTATTAATGTTAGATACCTATGTTATATCAATGTCAGTAACGGCATTTCGTATTCCGAAGGCCTAAGCGGGTTTGAGTACTTTTTTTATTGAATACAAGTTAAATGCCCACGTGCTGTTATATTTTAGGTAGAGCTCGGCGCAATGCCACAAGCAAAAATAATGAGGAGGTAAGTTTTAACACCATGCCCCTTCGCAAAGGGAGGCCAATTATCTTCTTACAAGTTGACGCTCAAATCGACGTTGGTGTGTAGACTTACAGCCCAACTAAATTGTCAACCAATCTACTGCCAGCCTCCCCCACTGCTTTCTGCCCAAGGATACGTCACCAAAGAGGGGTCAAGCTGTTCGTATTCGAATAGAAATGCTAGATCAGTTTCTGCCACAGTATAGTAGATACGGCAAGCGTGTATACGAATCAGGCTAAGCCAGGTAAGATCCCCTAACTAGTGCTTGCGAGCATTCGAACTAAGTTCATAGGCTCATGGGTGGCCGGCCATATAGGGAACCCCTTGGCCATGATACTGTAAATATATTCTTGCTAGCAGGCTCAGCTGAATTAATTACACAGGATCTCGTACTATACGAGGCACTGCCTATCTAATCATACAAGATCTTTCCCCACTGCACACCGGTGTCATCCTCTTTGACCATTTATTTTGCAATGACCAATATAATGGAAGGACAGTGGCGAGATGACTCTAAACGCCACGAGGGGGAAAGAAGAGATGATGAGAGAGCATCCTCCATGCCACCAACATCTCGTGAACTTCTCCCATACCGTTACCGCCCTTTGTTAAAAAGTTCGATCCGTCTACTTCAACTGATGCCTCATAGAGATGAATTGGCCCCGATTCAATGCTCTCTCGTCAACCACCTTCTCCTAAGTCCAGACTCTAAAAAACACATGCATCTCTACGAAGCTTTATCCTATGTATGGGGTTCACCTGAGAAGCCTCGCTTAGTCTATTTAGAGACAGGCTACCTTGCAGTCACGGAAAATCTTTACGCAGCGCTTTTACGACTTCGCGATGGTACTTTTCCACGAATTATATGGGCCGATTCTATCTGTATTAACCAGGATGACGAAAAAGAGCGAGGCTGGCAGGTTCAGTTAATGGCGATGATTTATGCGAGAGCGACCCGTGTAATCGTCTGGCTTGAGGAGACGGTTAGCGGTTGTCATTCAATTCACGGGCGAACTGAAACCAATGGCGATCAGGCGCTCGAAGCCATAGACGCTGCCGCAACAGGGCAGTCTGCAGGATTCCAGGATCATGAGTCAACCAAAAAAGCGATTCTTACACTGCTTCAGCGGTCGTGGTTTCGACGCATCTGGGTAAGAATTTGCTGACCTGTTAGATTCGGGAAATTGCTTACAAACGTTATTCTAGGTCCTTCAAGAGGTTTCCGCGGCTCGACAAATCTTGATCGTGACTCGCACGATGGAAGTCGATGGGTTCGCATTCTGCTTAGGCTTAAAGACGCTTAACTTCACCTGCGAGGATCCTGACATACAGAGTCGAATCGGTTCGGCGATTTATCTTATAAGAGGTGCAAATCTACGGTCCAGAAATTTAACTACTCACTCGGACAAGATCTCTATGAACATCAGTCCTCTTGGTCAACTGATTGATATGTATCAAAGTCGCGAAGCTACAGATCACCGGGATAAAATTTATGCTCTGCTCGGTATGAGCTCCGACGGGTACAACGTGCTTGATTTGTCTGTCAACTATGGCATTTCATGGCAAGATCTCTTTCGTCAGGTCGCTAAGGCTATTGTCGGCCCAAAGGGAGATGTAGAGGTCCGGGGCCAAAATGAGCTTGTCGCAGTGATCAGGACAAAGGGCCATGTGATCGGCAGTGTATCTCGAGTCTCAAGCACTGGTTCTTGGGACGGCAGGCAGACTGTAACAGTCTATCCGCCAAGACAGACCGGTTGCGTTGAAATCAAAAGCTACGACCGTCTCTCATACACTCTCCAGACTACCGCAAAGCGCGTCCGGGAGGGTGATTTGATTTGTGTTCTCCAAGGAGCATCATGGGTGACCATAATTCGGGTATACGAGGATTACAGTGCCGTCATTGCCATGGCAGTTATACTTACGGACGACGGGTCAAATAGAGCGCCTTTTAGCACTTTACGGGATGGAATAGAATCAAAAGGTCGTTCAAACGACCTTTTACTTCTGTGGGACTGGCGAAATTCCAGGGGAGAGACAGACGATGTTGCAGACTACAAATCATTGCTGCAAGTCCAAGCTCCGCAACATACGGATGGGTGGCCGGAAAGCCCTTTAGACAAAGCGGCCCGGTTGCATAGTCTCGGTCGAATGTTGGTGGGGATACAGCGCGGGTTAGCAACTACAATGCTCCGAAAATCAATCAGCATATATGAAAAGGATCAAGGGAGAGATCTTTCCATATTACAGCTGGAAGACCATTCACTCTACTATGCTGAGCAACTCGGGCTTATAGCCAATATAGTTGCTAAGAAAATGGATTGGGTCGCACTCGATACCGTGTACTGGTTGAGAGAAGAGGATGACAAGTGTGGCCAAGATTATATGAGTTTAATCGCAAATAAGCTTGGTCCTAGCGTCATGGGCTTTCTCCTTGCCGAATTAGGCGGCCAAGCTGCCATTACTGAAGAGGTACTGAAGGCGGCGGCAGATAATTTCTGGTACTCAGCGGGAATGTGTAATGTGCTCCTTGGTCACAATGGCGGGGAAGTGGTGATTACAGAGGAGGTGCTAAAAATAGCTGCCAGATGGAGTGCGGCCGGAAGAGGTACATTACAAGAAATCCTGAGAAAGCGAGGAGATAATATTATTATTACCAAAGAAGTATTAAAAGCAGCATTGATACAGGCAGCAATAAAAAAGAGCTAGGGAAAAAACTTTTACGATATAATAGGGATAATTCAACATTACCTAAGCCGTCCTACTAAACCCGGCTTCGGATCCATGAGTAATGGATCTTAATCGGCTTGAGATCACAGGAGAAGCCCTTTTTTCCCCTTCTCTATATAACCGGATGGCTTCCTCTGTATCTAGTCGCTCCTTTATAGTTTCTTAGCTATCAATCTTTTTGATGAGTTTTACCCCCACAACTACTGTTCAGACTTCCATCTCTGTATAGTGGTGGAAGTCCCCTAAAATCCCGTTAACGAACACCCCGTTGACCGCCATAATTATTATTATCTTCAAATCAATAACCCCCTATGCAATGCCTCTAACTCTCAGGTAATGTAGGGCAGGTTCGTTACAATTTAATAGTTTCTTGATCAATGGGCTCTCAACGACTAAAGGCCCAGTCAGAGCATGAGTATAAACTCAGTGACGGCAAGATCACAGGACGAACCCTCGGACAGTGCTCAGCGTTTATTCCCAGGTGGGGAGACGAAGACAGTTACTATTACCCCTTACCCCCAGCTAAGACGGTACTTCAATCGATTGACCAGATTATGGGACCTAAAACCCGACAACAAAAAATAACTTTGGACTCACAAACAATAGCAGCAGAGAGAGAACAATAGGCAGCCGAGCCTGCCATAAAGGAAGCTATCATAGTCCAAGAGAATACCAGACGCCAGAAGAAGGAGAAGATGAGAAAGAGGAAACGCCTGAACCCTAGACGACAAAAGGAAAAGAAACCACTGTCGCTCCTGCAGCTCCCTCTCAACCTCAAGTTCCGAAGGTTCTTCGTCCCCTCAAGCAATCTTCGGAACCCTGCCCGTCGACCCCTAGTCCAGCAAGACCTTTGAGCCCAGTGACCACTCTTCTTCTTACTAAGAGACCTTCACCTCCTCCGCCACCTCTACCGAAATCCTCCAACACGGCTGCCGAAATGCCAGAAATCAAGGGCTATAAGCCAATTGTCTCTAAGCCATACAATGGAACCTTGTGCAGTTAATGTAAGAAGGATACCGATTATAAGTGTAGTACATTGAATGTGAGTAATATAGTGACTGATTTGAAGCTAAGCATATATAAAGCCTAATATTGTAATTTCGCTTTTGGCCCTCACTAGTGAATCATTGATTGGTTTTAGAGTTACATGAAAGTCTATTATCCCCTTTCCAGTAGCAATAAGACGAACATCTCGTAAACTGGAAAAATATCACATCAAGTATATTGTTATAATACTAGTTCTTAAGTATTCGGAGGGATATATATATGCCACAAGGTTGTTTAGATCTCCTGGGACTTGCTCTCAACGTATCCCAGTCTTTTCAGAGTATTCAACACCTCACATGCCTTTTCCCACAACTTGTCTTCTTTGTAAAGCTGACTTCTTAAATAAGCTAAAGACATTCTCTGGACCATACCAAGAATCTCTGGGCTCTCGTCCCGAGTCTCTGCCGCATCCCACCCGCTAATACCACCAAATCCATGACGACCCCCTTTCACTCGTAACAAGCTCTTTGAGCCCGAACTGTGCGTATATGAGTCCCAATGCCAATCAGCTCCACGAATAGTCAGGTGTGGGCTAACATCATCATCGCCGCCAATGACGAGGGTCGGGGTAGTCATTGCGCTGAAGTCGAGGCTGTAGAATGGAACCATTTTTCGTCCGTTCTCAGACATGTCTGCGCCGCCATTTCCAGTGCCGCCGAATAGCACGCCGGCNTTTTATGCGTCTCTCAAAAGGACTGAACACAGCCCCGTCACGTGGATCCGTGTTTTTCGAGCCGAGGAGGAGGCTTACCGTCATACTACCGAAAGAATGGCCTGCGGCCCCAATGTTGTTCTTGTCGAGTCGTCCTTTGAGGCCGGGCACGGCCGCCTCGATGAGATCCAGATGATCCAAAATCCGAGTCATATCCTCCGCACGCGATCGCCAGTACATCTCATTGCCAGTTTGGCTTGGCAGGCTGAGTGTGCGGGAAGATAGGTGAGTGGGCTGGATAACCACGAAGCCATGCTTAGCCCAAAATTCGGCGAGGGGAGCGTAGCCCTGGAGAGAGGATAACCAATTGCTTGGTCCATGGCCATGCGATAGGAGGATTATTGGCAACGAATCCCCAGCAACAGGGGCTGTGACTCGAACTTGCAGTTCTGCCGGCCGGCCGGGGCTGGGGACGACTAGAGGGGCAAAAGAAATAATGGGAGAGGATGAGTTCACTGGGAGCTTGGCAGATTCGCCTAGAAGGACATGTTCGGTAGCCATATTTGTAATGCTAATGCGTAGTTACAAATCAATGTATAATATTTTGCGTAGATGGTATTGTTCGGTGAGTTGGTGGGCATGGACACTATGGACACAGACTTCGTACGTTTATATACTTCAGCACAAGCTCAGCGAGCCTGACTCAATTCAACTGTATACTGGTAATGCGAGAAATAATATTCCGTGTAATGGAGTTACGGACTTAAGCAAGCGAAACATTGTCCGGTGCTGTGAGTTACAAAGCAACATTCTGATGCGGAATTTGTACATTCAGAGGGCCATTCTCAGGGGGCGCCGCGATTATTGCATGCAGCCAGATAGCTACAGTATGGTAAGGCATGATAAATTGAATACGCGTATTTCAGAAAGCTTGTGTAAGCTGGCGGGTGGGGTGGGCTAAGTCTATTTACGTTAAACCACGGAGACCTATGACATTCCTCTCGGACTTATGAATTCTCTAGTTGTCCGAGGGTATCTAGCTCCATCACGACTTATCGCCGAACATTGGCCCAATCTTTGTAGATTCAATTAGCAAGAAAGAACGTCTCTTATGTTATTTATTTAAATAATACATAGATTATCAATACGTCAATAAATCCAAGCAGACGAGAATTAGAAATGGGGACCATATTGCTGCCAGGTGCGTTATGCACATAGCTTGATGCGCGCATGATACAACGTTATGACTGCACATATACTCAACGCACACATTCATAGATGTCAAACTGAATATAAGTAAGGGCTGAGTTAGAAATCCCACAACTTTTTAGTATCACTTTTGATTATTCTCCCACAAATGGTGCTTAATACGCCGGCACTATTATGTTACTAGAGTTGGTCTCAATCCCATATCTCGATGCTCTTTGCTGGTTGAGTATACTAAAGATCTCTGAATAGCTAATCACTTATGGAGGTACTTGATTAGCTGTGAAACTAAACTAAGGTAAAATACATAATATCAACATTTTCCCCTTCTAGCCTTGTTCCATCCTTAGAGAGAGTTTCAAGGTCTATAGCAAGCCGTTTACGCACAGGATGCTCTTTAATTCCCTGTGGATTTCCTCAAGCTTAGATGGCAATGAAGCTAGCCTTGTATCCTCAAAGAAAAGTTAATGTGTTAAATCGTTAATAAAACCCCATGCATATCCGGAGTCAGCTACCTCCACAGCTCGATAATGTCCGGGTAAGGGTTCCAGCAAGGCCTCGCCATAGGAGATCCCATGTGAAAATCACTGCCCGACTACTTGAAATTTGTCGACTAAAACGATGTGGAGAAGCATGGGGGTGTCACAGCCGAGAAGTACACACACATCATCACCAACTCGTGCTGGTTCTGGAGCAAGTACAATGGAGCCTCCCCTACCCCTAAATAGTCGCCGTCCAACAGCATAGCTTCGTGTACCACGAAAGAACTCCACACTAGTACCATAAGACGCCATATTAGTAGCGTCGATTGTCCCTAGGACCATACGATTTACGAAGTCTATTCCTTCTTGCACAGTAGGGCAGTATCCGTCCTGAGATTGATATGTCATCTTAGACTCACTCACGTTGATAGCACGAACATAAACTTCAAGTAGACTGCCACGAGCTATGTATTTGGAAGGGGGACTACCCTTAACCCGTCTCCTCTCGGCTATCTTTGGTTGCTCTTTACAAGTCTGATGCAACACACTACTTGTAAAATAAACACAGTTCCTAACACATTAATTCGCAAATAACCTTGTAAGCTGATATGCGTTAGCTGAGGTATACCTCCTTAAACGTACGTCATAATTATGGTAGATTATCGAACAGGTATGGTTTATGATACAAGACTTTGGTATGAGCTGCGCCTGTTAGTTTGGAGTGGCCCTAATCTCAGGACAATTATAATCACTACACCCTCTTCTGTCTCTCCCTTATCCCATACTACTCCAAAGCTCTTATCTATATTAATGACTTCAACATTCCCTCGAGGCTCGACTTAACATCCCCCTCAACATAACAAGCTATGTTCTTTCCGTCTATAATGATCTTGACAACGCTACGGTGAATATAGTTATGATTAATCATCTCAACAACATATAGAGGTTTAAAACCATTAACATATCGCTGTACGAGCTATTTCTAATTATATCAACTTAATTCAGTTGTTTATCAATAACCCTAAGCACTACCTGAAACGGCCGTCCAAATTTTAAAGCAGTTGAGAAGGCCTCCAGCGACTATAATTCTATGCAAAAAAAAAAAACAAAAAAAACTCAGATACGTACTTACGGATAACTAAATTCAGTCGGCCAACATGTATTCATATATAATGCCATATTAATACAAATTATTGTAATAAATAGAACCCTATAGTTAGTAAGCGCAGCACTAATTTTAAACATGTTTCCCAAGGTCTAAGGAGCGAATGGGCTGTAGTCTCTTCAACATTAATTCGTATTTGTATCTCATATCTATTTTTCACACTAAACATTACACCAAACACATCTTGTGTTGGAATATATACATCGTGAAGGGAACAGATCATAAGATTTACTGCGGGTTCCAACCGGCAGTAATGCGGTCGAAGGAGCGGTGACCAGTTGCGTTGTATCCGGGTACGTAGGCGGTACCAAAGAGCTCGACGAAGGTGTTGTAGGTTGCGTCGGGCTTGGTGGCGGCCATCCAGGTGAAGGTCTCAATGGCGCCCGCCTGGAAGTCATCCTTGGGATACGCAGCAACGACGCTGTTGAAGCTCGCAGTGGGGACCTCTTCAGGCGTGAAGTTGACACCGTCGAAGCCGACCGAAGCGGTAATCCACTTCGAGTCCACGTTCTTGTAAGGGTGGATGCCTACAGTGCCGTGCAGGGCGATACCGTCGAAAATGCGCTCGAGGCGGGCGGTATTCCAGTAGCAGGGCTTGTAGGACTTATGTGACTTGATAAAGCTCACGGCGCCCAAAGCACCATCGACTTCAAACCGGTTCTCACTATTCATCTGCGTTAGTAGATTGTATTAAAAGCGCAGCTACCGCTTCCTGTTGTCGAGCTTGACCAGACACGATGCTGTATCAACCAAATGCATGACCATAGAAAAGAGAAGTGAAACTCACTGCGTGACCCATGGAGAGTCGGTAGACACTGTATTAGAGTTAGTCATCATAGTATATACATCAAAAGATTGGTAAATCTGGGGTGCTTACTGTCCCATCCCAGATCGTGGAGGATCGTGCCCAACGCATGGGCCTCTAGATCAACCTCTGCCTTGAGGGTAGCATTGGCGTTGATGGTAGCGGCACCAAGCAGCCATGTGCGCATGCAGTGGAAGTAGAGGTAGTTAGGGAACTTGGCGATCAGTGCATGGGCATCACGAACGATCTGGGTATCAACAACCTCAACACCAGCAATGACGGTGGTGGGGAGGTGTTTGTGGCCTTTGGGTTGGGGGGAGGCAAAGGCGGTAGCGCTGAGCGCGAGGACCGAGATGATGCTGTTGACCTTCATATTGTCGAGTAGCCGGACTGTAGAAAGTTGATGCTAGGACTGAGAGACGCTGAGGAGGTTGAGTCTGAGAGTGTCTCTTGATCATCAAACCCGCGGGAACTTCATTGTTCTTTATAGTCCTCGACATCGGTCACGGCGACATGAGGAATCAATATCTGAAATGTAAGGCTGACTCGGCCAGTGAGGCAAACTCGGTCGTCATAGAGCCGATCGGTCATTCATGTCTCGCTCACCCTTCTATGATTTCAGATACTTGATGATCGCATTCTCAATGATATGGAATTTCTAGGATCATACCTAGCTTGTCGACAGTTACGGCTTAGGTAATTCTGTATAGTCGACTTGGCAATGACTAAAGGCATCTACGCAGTGACTGCAACTTAATCATTTAGACGGCTTGCCCAGACCTCTGCCCAGACAAATAGCGTT
The DNA here is from genome assembly GCA_029590615.1 of Nemania bipapillata. Lineage (NCBI taxonomy): Eukaryota > Fungi > Ascomycota > Sordariomycetes > Xylariales > Xylariaceae > Nemania > Nemania bipapillata. The sequence continues at coordinate 9,325 of JAPESX010000190.1, read as the reverse complement.
GCTATGCCTTCGGGAGCGTGTCTTGGCCTTCTCGCACCGCTCCCCGAAGCCTGCTATGAGACGCTATTAGCCTAGGCAAGTACACGATACCCTCAAAAGTCTCACTCTACCACAAGAATGATTGTACCACTGAATTCGGGAAGTTATTAGCATGCGACGGCGGCAGTACCCGAACATTTCAAGCCCGTCAGCATGTAAATAACGCACGAAAAAAAAAGCCAAGTCCTTTTCTTCCATTGTGTTGGTTCTCTTCCCTCTATCCCTTTCATGTAGCCGAAACTGCACGCGACCATATAGGTGCGTAGCTGAACATAGCAGTGGAACGATTAGATTTCAAGTTTTTAACTATCTAGTAGGTTAGATAGAACCTGATTCTAAAACCCGACTAGAAATATCAATTTGAACGACTTACTAACACGATACGTAACCACGTGGCAGGGTATGGCATGACATCAGTGAATTCCTCTTGGCTTGCATGCCAATTTGAAATGTCGATCACCTTGGCGCCATGGACGCTAATTTGTGATGCGATGAGCCCTACACCGCAGTATTCTCATCTTATTGCGGAGCCGATGTTTGTCCTCCACATGCATGTTATAGACAGTCGGGATGGCTCTCTCGTTGAGAATCGACAAGTCCCTAGCGTATAATGGTGTAACTGGCGAGCCAAGCTCCCGGAATTCGGGGATGTCACCCCGCCCCGCTGGTTCGGACAGCGAGGAGGTTCCGCAGTGGTTCGACCGGGATGATGGGATTTGAAGTGTATATATGTAGATATTCGTATGGGCATGGTCCAGATTGATTCTTGCATGCGTATGTGTATGCATCTGGGTAGAACGAATCAACACGCATCCTCCCCTGGGCGATCGTCCCCACCACATATGGGTGCTATTTGAGATCAGAAGTTCTAGGACCCTCCTAGGTATGGATACGCCATATTGTATGTCCACATTTCGATTGCATACATGCATGCCATGCATGAGCATGGCAGACAAGCCGAAGAGAAACTACAGCCACTTATATCAACTGCCACGCGGGTATGTTTTTACCCAGAGAGCAATAAGAGCCGCGCGCCACCGTTAGAAAAATCAACGCTAGCACCCTACCTGCGTCTCGCTAGACGTTTATGTAGGATGACCGGCACATGTGTGCATCTTGTTCGCCTAACTATCAGATACAGGCAGGCAAACGCTAGCTCATCTTTGAAGATTACCTAATGCAAAGTTAGATCACTGCATATGCGCCGAGCTTGTGCTTGCTACACTATCTCTGCTGGTTGCACTACATCACCTAGCGAGCTTGCGTGGCAGGTTAAAAGTCTTAGCAGCATGGGCTTGATTTGAAAACAAAGGTTGCCAAGCAGCTGAGGCAAAGAGCTAACCAGCCCGCAAAGCTTGAGTTACTGTTCCAGTATACGATTCGCCAGCATCATTTGAAGAGATCGTTAGTTGTATTATCAAGGGTGAGGCCAAGAAGCTAGGCACTCCCGCCAAACTTGGCAACTCGAACCGTTTAGACCGCCTACCCAAGGTGTTAGTCAGATAGGTATATTGGTTGACAGCATTCCATCACCCATTAGGTAAGCGAGAGTATGGGTCAGATCTAAGTTGACGATACCCTAGATAGTCTAGTCTAGTCGAGTTCGAACAGCCAATTGAAACCTTTGAAGCACATTTTGGTGAAACTTGAACGTACTGTTCGTTATATGACTATGAATGAGTCAAATTCAATTCGGAAGTAATCATGAACGCTTCATTTGAGCACACTGCGTATTGAGTCTTCAGAGATATTTGAACTGTGCGATGCAATTTTATGCACATGAACATGTATGAATGACATGCTCTATCCCTACCCCCTTTTCTAAGCACATGCAATACTTGTGACTAATGAGATGCCTGTACATACTCTATACATATATCTACTTCAATTACTAGCAACAATGGCAGTTCGGATTGTGCGTTTTACGGGCCGGTGTTGACATGCTTTTCTCGGCGTCCTTATGCTTACTTTGCTTTATTACTTTAGGCTGTTACTTTCGCCATTCAACCCACAGTGTACAGGTCTGTCGGTTATTCGATATAGTAAGACATAATATATATAATATTCTATTCTGTCGTTATCAATGAGAAACGGAGGTCGCTAAGATGGTTATCTGAGACTTGAGTCCATAGCCATTGTAAACCTGGAGTTCTTCAATCGGATCATGGCCTTTGTCAACTCACTCACACCCTAGAGATAGATTAAGTAAGATGTAAATAGTTAACTCGACCATCATAAACTCGCAGACTCCTACAAGATCTAACAAGAACCAACACAGTGATACCTCTAGCTTAAGTTACATTTCGACGAAGAATCGGATAGCCGATGCATATTCCGACTATTATGTCAGACTCTGCGAACCAGGCAGGAGTTGTATATAAATTACGTGGCATCCAGGCAGCAGCCAGAATTTGGTTTAGTGACTCTAGAGATATGTTCAACAAAGCTTCTAGGTCGCCTGGATTAGACTTACGATGATAGAGATAGGAATACGGCACTGTGGGACGGTGCAAAAAGGGAAATACGCAAGGGTAATGTGCTGAACAAGGGTGAGAAATAAGCAACTAAGATGACATGCACGCTGCCCAGCATCTCGGATCGAGCTAAACCAAGAATAGTAACCATTACACAGAAATCGTAGACTAAGTACAGCCTAGGTATATAACTTTTTTTTCTTCCCAACCTTGTAACAGTAGCACATTAAAGAATAATGCCGCTTATCACCAAATTGAATATGTAATAGTTATTTCAACAATGGAAAGTATGAAGAGGATCCAACTGCTCGAGTCTCCGAGGCACCTAAGTTAGTGCTTACAAAATAGTTTAGCTGTGCGTGAAAATACCCAGTACCTCCACTATGCTATACCTAGCTGTTACCTGACCAATAGAGCTTATCTAATCTTTTTCTCCAAAGAAGTGTAAGTAACCTTGCCATGGATCCTCTCGAACCTTCTCATGCAGAGTGGTTTCAATCGCATATCGTTCTCTCACCGTTCCCCGCATATAGGTAAATGTTTAAAATGCATGATCGGGATTTATGTTTTCACTCTGTTTTCACCGCAAGTCGGGTTACATGTATTAATGGTGATGAATGAGACCACTTCTCTGTCACGCTATTAGAAATTCTCAATTTGGAATTCAATGATGAATGCCAATCCCAGTCTCGGCCCCAGACCGTTGAGGATAAGCAATGTGGGGCCCAACACGGATGGGGAATACGCTTGGATAATAATCTAGATAAATATGTCTGATTACAAACCTAAGATTCGATTCTGTCATATCCGTCAGATGTCAATTTAATGCCAGCTTGAAGAGACACATGTCATATCTACTCAACGACTTGAATTATAGATAGAGAGACCCTTGTCGGTAGCACTCACACCGATATATACCCAAGGCAAGTCATATTCAGCTGATCATCTTATTGTATTAATTTTATGCGTCCTCAACTATAACGAAGCAAACTCAAGTTGAAATTTTGGACCTAGTATTCCGTTTCTCAGCTTCAGTCACTTTGAGACCTAGTTTAGGGTCTAATGATATGACAGGGACTATGCTATAGGACTCGGAGGAGGCTTATTTATACTCATGATGCTTCCCCTCTATGCATTGCTAAGGGATAGTAATAGCCTCTCTCTAACATCAAGATTCCTATATTGGGTCAGCCACAGGTGGCAATGCCTATGGCTTAGTCATGTGATAATAGAAAGGTTATCCGCTATAACAAGTAAATAAAATCTCTATCCTGCTTTCACAGCATCAGAAGTCCCATAAATTTGATGCTAGTATTCTCGGCCTCGTTGGTAAGTCGAAGACCCAATTTGGCCTATGACTCGCAACCTCGTCGGCGTAGAAGATGTCACCTAATATGGGATCATCGTGCGACGTGCCAGTGACGTTGCTTTCAATTGTTATCTTCTCCTACCCTTTCAAAAGATGTTCTCAGCAAGATTTTAATTACACTATTCCATTATTAAACAATCCTCTCTTCTGTCGTCGTATTGGTTGCGGAGTGATAAAATGACAAGACCCTGGAGAGTGCCTATACGGACTGATTTATATATATATACATATATAGGACCCCCCTCAATGAGCTTTACATCATGAATCAATTGATCTTTGTATTGGTCTTCATGCTACACCCTTCTTATTATGTGCTAATGTTTTTCTGTTCACCCTGTGACCTAAATTCCTGACACAAAACCTCGTAGCTAAATATATCTCTTCCAACCCCGCACACGCACCTCGGACAAAAGCAAATCAATGAATCAAGTGCCTAGTCCTCCCAGTTACCGATAGGTGCCCCTGGTAGCAATTTTGGCTTGAAGAAGATGGCGGCGTAAGTAACGACAGTGTACTGACTGCCACACCGACTGCCTGTTAAGTATTAGCTGAGGGCGCACCGAGCCTCGTAAAGGCTGTGATTCTGGGGGCGCGTCGGGAGGAACTCGTTGATTGTTGCTTTTTTTCGCTAGTGTTAACGCCACTTTTACACGGATGACCAGGATGGAAGTCCGCGGGATGGGCCGTTCCGGTTTATGATGGGTCTGTCTCGGACTGATACTTATTATAGGTCTAATGCCTTTGTCGAACTGTAAGACAGGCGACAAAGCAGAACGAATTACAATTAACCACTACGAAGCTTCTGAACCCAGTTGGGCTTCTTACGACTGGCGACAGTACCTAGTAGGCACGCTAAGTTATGCACGATCACCGCTTGATATCGAGGCTGAATAGACAGCCATCTCTGCATCCCCAGCCTCCCGATCTTGAAACTTAGCATTCCTCCTATGAAACCGTTGGGTGAGAAACAGTAAATAGGTGTCTCTCTAGGGACACAATAGGTAACAATAGCACAACCACACGGTCTCTCGCTAGAACTAGGAAAACTTAATTACCCTCACACTCACAATCTGCATAAGACGAGTTCAAGCTCCAGGAGCGATGGCGGCCACAGCCACATACAATCTGGCTACATGCCAACAGCATGGTTGGCCAATCCTATCGTCAACCTTTGACTGCGGGCCGATGCATAATGTTACATGAGCCTTCCATGCATTTTGATGAGGCCTCCTTAGGTTTCTGAATTGCTTTTTAACTGGCTCCAGCGCCACACGTTTGTCGATTTGTTAGCATGGTACCTTTCTATTCAAGGTTGCGTTGTATTCTCCAGCTGCAATCTATGCAGTTTCCAGGACTTTGCTTGTTGCATAGTGCCGGGGCTGGAAAAGAAGAACATGGTACGGGCGTGGCTGGCTAAGTATTGACGTTACTCGACTAATATCTGTTTAAGAAGATGATCTAACTATGTTCTCTTTTTCCGGCCCGGGTTAGTTTCTACCTTTCATATTTATATTAGCGCATTCGCCGCCGTTTAGGTCTGCAACAAGACCTAGGACCGCATGAAACTTAAGTTTGCTGAACAGAAACTATTTATTGAGCGGCAAATATTAGTATCCGATTCTCTCTCTTTTTCTTTTATCTCTTACATCCTTGCCGTGACTCTAGACATGGCCTGTCAGATGGTAAATAAAGCCCAATCGGATTTATAACTTAATACTAATAATTCAGTTTCCTCATCGGCATTCCATGAGGAGTACAGCGTCAGGAAGTTGCCAGAGTTCCCCTAATCCTACTCCGATACGTTTTACACCCGAGCCTCGTGCAGGCTATGAGGCGGACCGTTGCAATGTATTCACATTTCGCTGCTCTTCGGGTGTTGCTCTACAGACTCTCGAAAGCCGCTCTACCAATGAAATAATCCAAAATTCATCGATATCTACAGCCTTCAATGTTCAAATCCCATCAATATCGATCGCTCCGTCTAAGTCGGTTTCAGATAAAGCCTCTATCATAGTAGCCGATGAAGAAGAGCACGGCAGTACCAGGATGAGTCTCGATACCCATCATGAACCATCATCATCCCCGGCTTCCGAGCCAGGGATAGATATGTCGAATGTGACTGATGCCCTCGAAGCAGTGGCAACTAGACGAGACAAGGGCCCCGACCCCTTTCCTAGCCTAAGGTCACCGAGTCCAATGGCTTTATCACCAGGGAGACGAACTCCTCGTTCAAGACGTTCGAGCTCACAAACAAACATAGCCAGATACGATGTTCGAAAGGAAACCCCGGCCATCGATCACTATAACCACCCAGATGTTCAACAAGCCCTACACAATACAAAGGAATTGATGTCTAACATGTTAGATGTCCTAAGTAGCAGCACATTACACAACAACCCGGATTCCGAGATGGCGCGTTTACGTCGCCAGGTAGAGGACCTAGCTAAGTTTGAATCCCCTTCGACACGAATTGNTTGCCTTTGTAGGAGATTTGGGTACAGGTAAGACTGTTTTAGTTAAGATAAATGAAGGANCCAAAGCTAAATCTCATTAACATAGGAAAAAGTAGCCTGGTCAATTCCCTATTAGATTTCGAGGATCTCGCTACACATGTAAGCTTTCCACCAAATATTTGTCAGCTTTATACTTAATTTTGTGACTATAGAGCAATTTCAATGAGGCATGCACCTCCGTTGTCACCGAATTTCGCTTCCATACCGATGAGAAGTTTAAGATCAAGGTGGAACTCTTTTCAGAGGCGGAACTTATCTTCCAGCTAGAGCATCTGCTCCGAGACTATCGACACTTTCACCTCAATGAGGAGCAATTCGAGTCAGACAGGGGGCATAATTTAACGAATCGGGCTGAGATTGCATGGGATACCTTCGAGGCCATGTTCCGGCATCGTCTTTCTGACAAAAATATGTTGATACAAGGCCAAGAGTCGAGTGTTTTATCTACTCTTACATCCTGGGTGCGAGATTTCCGAATGGAGTATATATCCGAAAGCGAGAAGTCCAACATGAACTTGGGCGAGTGTACCCAGTCATTAAAAGAGTTTTCATCACTCATGCCGTCGGGGGATATTTTATGGCCGTGGGTTAAAAAGGTCCAGTACGTAAAATCCTCTGTGGTTGATGATTCAGCTGGTAACATTACTAGGGTTTATTCGAACGCCCATATATTAAGCAGAGGAGTAGTTCTCGTGGACCTCCCTGGTATGTGTTCAAGAGGCTGCAAAGCCGGAATTTTACACTGATATAGCCTACCAGGCCTTCATGACCTAAATTCAGCACGTCAGAATACCATAGAACGTTATCTGCGTGACTGTCATGAAGTATTCGTCGTCGCCGATCAGGGCCGCATAAAATCAAGGAAAAGCGTCCGAGACGTTATCCAACTTGCCAAGCAAGCCAACGTATCGAAAATTGGGATTATCTGCGCTAAGTCTGATGTGAACGCTTCTTGGAGTATACCAACGACGGAACACTAGCTAATAACCTATAGGAGATCGATCTTATACGACCTCTAGAGGCCTACAAAGATAAGGAAATTGCTTCAGACATTAAAGGAATATTGGAGAGTATCGCACAAGATAAGTCTGAAATAATGGAATTGGATGATCAAATATCATGCTTCAAGGAAGAAGGCTATGATGACCTCAGCCGCGAAGATCAGTGTGAGCTGAATCAGTTGGAAGCGGAGAGGGGATTACTTAAGTATATTTAACTTCCCATGGATCATCGAAAGGCTTGTCTAATCACTCAACTCCAGGGGGCGGCAAAGTGAGCATAAGTTCAAGTAGGATATCTATCGCCCTCTCTTTTGCGAAGGTTTCCTAAACGTCAAATAGTCTCCAACAACTCGTTATTCCGATTCGCCAAGAGATCATCAGAGATACGCTAGTCAATCTATACGAATCCGAGGTTCACGAAAGATTGCTCGGCGTCTTTTGTGCTAGCAATAAAATATACTGGGAGCACCGCCAAAAGCCCATAATCAAAGCAACGCCTGGCCTCCGACTAAGCGGAATTTTAGCGCTCCGTGAGCATTGCATGATGACGGTATCAGAAAACCAGTATAAAGCAGCAGCAAAGTACATTGGAGATGATGTTAGATTGCTTCTCGAAGAGTTGAACATTTGTGTGCAAACAGGACAGGGATCTTTGAGTACGCGGAGGCAAGCCGAAACTCGAAGAACCCTAAACGCCTTGAAGAAAGAGCTGCATCAGGTCCAAATCCCTTTTTTATACGCATCGGAGTGTCTAAATCTAATATTTCTGATCAGGGTTTGTGTGGGCGCGAATCGCTAATGAAACGCAGAGCAAGTTTCAAGGGTGAATTTGATAAGAAAATATATAAACTGAAGAGTAAGCGTTACGTCCCTATCACATAAGATCAGCTCTAATCAGGCATAGTCAGCCATGTACCTGGGTGGCAAGATGCTGCTGCGAATCGTGCGAGCGAAGAATGGAGCGCCGTAAGTCGAAACCAGCAAGTTATTAATCTCATTCCTTGACTAACCATCTTCCGCTAGTTGCATCACGGTTTGTCGGCCTTTAGTACGCTCTGAAAGTATTCTGACAAACCTAGGTACATACGCTACGTTTTGTCGCAATTCCGGAGTACATTTAGACAAAACTGGTGAGTATCGGAGCTGGAACGATGAGATAATTAAAGAAATGAAAAACGACCTTAGCCCTCTCTGGGAGGAGCTTCGAACCCGCGTCAATGAACATGGAAAATATATCCTTGACTCAATTGATAGACTTTTCGACGGAGCAGAGCAAAAACTGGGTGAGTTGTAAATCCTAAGTAGTACGATATCCTGGCTAACCAATCCGCAGACACCAAGTTAGATAGTTCCATGGAAACGACAATCAGTCTCATTTCTACCCTTTCATCCCGGAAGTATGCTTTGAAGGCCGAGATCGAGACGATTTGGGACACGTTCCAAGAAAGGCTCCAGTAAATGACACCATACTTAATACAAAAAATGCTATTAGCTAATAAATTTCTGAAGAATTCTCGAAAGGCAGGTTTTTTCCGGTAAAATGAAAACATCATTCATTGGCGAAATCATGGAGCGTGAATATAAGAAAGCGAGATATCAGAACGGCAAGTCGGCACCTATGATGATCATTATATGCAAGATATTAACTATTAGCAGGTGACGGCAGTTCGGATCGTCAAAAGCTTATTATACAAACTGCTGTCGAACAGCAGAATATCTTTCCCCGTCTACTGAGAAGTTTCAAGGATAGTTTTCACGAGCACGTAGATGAGGCTGAGACTAGTCTTAAGAACGCTGCTAAATCGCACTGCAAGGCCACCAGCGACATGTTAATCGACATTATTCGGAGTGAAAACGCTGCCCCAGAGTGTGAGGAGAGTCCCGAATTTCGTGCACGAGTAAAAGCAGCACTGGAGGTTACGGAAAGGG
>JAPESX010000019.1:0-43132 GCA_029590615.1 Nemania bipapillata | reverse complement strand
GTGTTGTAGATTCGCTATAAGACATTGACATTAATCTGGGGCGTTGCACACTTACTCGGGGGGACGGACGGAAGACGGGGGAATGGGCTATACTAAGAAAGCTAGCAGGATTGGAAATCAAAAAAAAAATCGCGACAAGCAACACGCTACTCGCCTCTATCCTCGCTTCTATAATATCCAAGGCTGGCTCCGACTCGGCCTATAGGATAAACCGAACTTGGTGGCTTGCTCATGTCGATCAATGCACGTTTGAATCTGCCGAAACAGGACCTACATAACGTTATGCTTCGTCGGGCATTCCACGTTTGGCTTCCGACAGCCCTGGTGTAACCATTCGTATATGTAATTGATCTTCCCTATGCTGCGTTACTAATCACCAGAGCTGTTTTATGTACGTTGTACATAAATTCGTTCGACCCTTACTACGCTTATATCCATGGTACAGCCTCAATCAGCTGACGGGCGATTCCTATTCCATTTCATCGGACCCGATTACCTATCCTACAAGTAACATTTCATGACGCGTGTGAAACAAATATCAAGATCATAGGGCGGTCACTGCAGCGAAGAAATCGTATTATCGTAGGCTACCTCATCCCTTCTAATCATGTTTTTCAGTGCCGCTTCCTATCTAGCAACGTGTTTTCCTATAACTTTCGTGGCGAGTTTTGTATCATCTTTTCTTTTTTTTGCCAACACTGATGAAAAGCAGCAAGTTTGGTAAGTTTTAATACTACAACTTCGTACATTGAATCACGGGGTCGTTTAATCTATTGAAAACACGTGAGGAGAGGGTCTGGTCACACTACTCGCAACGTGCGCATTATCCGACTGCTCGGATCACCAGTCGGGACCCGCGACTAGATGACGGGCAAACTGCTGCCAGCTTCGCAGACCGGGCATCGCACTCCTAGTAGCCGCCGGAGTCTCATCTTTCAAGCCCCTACGACGGCCGTAGTAGTTCACTGTCGGACCACCGGTCGTCGGGTTCTCCTGCGGATTGTCCTCGTCTTGCGCGGTCACGAAGCCAGTGACAGACGGCACGCCGCCGCCGCCGGCGGACGCGGAACCGGGCCCGCCTGACTCGAGTGTGCTAGTCAGCCCAGTCTCGTCCAAGCCGCCCTGGCCTGAAACTGGCGTCGTGGTCGACGTGACGAATGTGCTGGGGAACCCTGTAGCACCAGATAAAGGTAGTATTGTGGAGTTGACTAGAAAAAAAGCCCAGCAGCCCGCGCGCTTTCCGTTAGCACAGCCTATAGTTGCACAATAGTACCCTGTGGCGCTACGACGCACGCGACGCGACGCAAAGGGAAATGAGGGAGATGGGAAAACTTACGCGGCATGATCCCGGTTTGGGCCTGGCTAGGCGACGCGCTAGATGGAAGCGTGGGCGTCTCTGACTCGATCACAATTGTCTCGCTGCACGTCGTATCGATCGACGGGGACGGCGTTGCCGGCGGCGTCGACCACGACGACAATGTTGAGAGCGTCACGACGGTCGTTGTCCCCGACTGCGTGAGCGTCGTCTCGCTGCATGTCGTGTCGATTGATATGGACGGAAGCGAGGAGAACGTGACAACCGTTATGGTGCCAGATTGCGTGATTGTGCTCTCGCTGCACGTCGTGTCCCAAGAGAATAAGGTGCTTGGCGCCACGGACGATGTGCCAATCGAAGTCGTGCTATTGATGGCCGGTAGCGAAGAGGCTTGTGTGACTGTGTAAGAACCGGATGTCATGGCTGACTCCGGGGAAGATTGTGATGGGCTCAGTGCAGAACTTGTGAGTCCCGTGAGGGTAGAGGAATTGGATGGTGGGAATGGTGCTGATGTTGACAGAGCTGACGGTGTACTGCCGGATGCTTCACCCGAAGGGACGGAGGACGGACTGCTGATGCTAAGTGTGCCCGCAAAAGGTGTACCTACAGGCAAGGTGCTGGTCTGGCCACTTAATGTTTCTGCTCCAGTACCCATAGAGGTCATTGTAGGTACTGAAGACGAATTCGCACCTGTCGTAGGAGCCGTGGTCATGCTAGTGAGTGAGCCCGTGGCCACCACTGACGAGACATTGGTTGGTATCCCCGATGATAATGAGATAGGATTTGTCTCGGAGCTTGTAAGTGGGATTGATATTATCGATGTTGATACTGTCAGACTACCACTCAAGCTTGCCGTAGCCTCTAAAGACGAAACATTGCTCGGTAAGCTCGCGGTGGACAGGGGCTGTGAAACCGAGCTCAGGCTGGCGAAGCCAGTAGATGAAAAGGGCACGATGCTTGTTAAGTTTGAGATAGCAGACGGGCTGGAGGTAGGAGTCTGACTCGGGACAACCGATGTTCCAGTGCCTGGCCCTGAGTTGGTTGCGGAACTCGCTTCGCTAGGGGTAGAAGTCTGGCTTGTGTTCGTTGGTACGTATTCCGAAGAGAGTGAAGATGCGCTAACAGATAGCGAGGCCGCGGGTTGTGATGTGACAGTAGGACTAGTGGTCGGAACACTACCAGAAGGAAGCTCAGTACTGAATGATGGAGCTGACCCCGTAGTTACTGTCATGTTAGAGATAGTGACAAGGGAACTTGATGAGAGAGAGCCGGATAGCGCCTCGGAGCTACCTGGAGATTGTGTGGGAATGCCGTTAGAATTTCCGGGCACCGAAAACACGCTGTCATTCGGCTGTGGAACACTTGTCGTGAACGTTGTTCCGCTAATCGTAGTCGGAGGTTGCGTTTCTACGGTTGTTTGGGTGATGGTAGTTTCAACGGCGGTCGTGAAGGTCGTCCCTGAAAGAGTAGTAGGAGAAATAGTCAATGTGAGTATAGTAGATGAAACCCTGGTGCTCGCGCTGCCTGAGCTCAGTGGAGAGCCTGAGGAGGCCGGCGTGATACTCGTCAGGGTCGAGTTCGTCACGGGATATGGCGCCGTGCTCGAGGGCCGTACCGATATGGCCGAGGAATTGCCACTGGCACTCGTCAGGCTCGCGCCAGAGGAAGATTCAGAAGTAAGGGGAGTACCGGAAGATATTGATAATATGCCTGTCATTGCGGACGTAGTAGACACTCCACCCGGAACAGAAGTCGGGCTTGTGAGATTAGACGAGTTGGTTGTCTGGAACGGAGGCAAACTAGACGAAGGCCAGGTAGAGTTATTACCCGTGCTTGTCTCAAACGTCGAAGTTGCGATGGGTGGCGTTATATTCGTCCCCGAAGTTAGGGTTCCGGTCGTGTTCGACGGCTGTGTAGCCAAAGAGGATGGTACTTGAGCTGACGAATTGTTTAGGAAACTCGATGATGCTGTAAAGACACTGCTTGGAGACGATGGGCCTGCAGACTCCGTCGCGCCACTCGTTGTGGCTGTAGAGTTGGGGAACAGATATGTTCCTGTTGAAGAGCTAAAGATAGATCCTGATGAGCCAGTGGATAATGGGGGGCCAGTACTTGAAAGCGATCCGGTGGTTGATTCCCCTGGGAACCCTGATGTCGAGTTACGAGGTGTGATAGTCGCTGAACCAGATGACGCGCTAATGGCTTCAGTTGAGAAACTCATTTCACTTGTTAAGCTGCCACTCGGAGTCACAGAAGTCAGGACAGAAAAAGAAGGTGATCCAGTTAAGGATATACTAGAACTAGGGATACTGGAAAATCCAGTGGGCCCAATAGTTGGGACCGTCGAGTTGGTGATGGGGAATGATGCAGTCTGAGAGTTGCTAGTTGTGAAAGGGGTAGCTGTCTCGGTGGAAGAGAGGCTTCCGGATATACCAGTACTAGACAAGTTACCCGAAGTAGGAGTACTCGCAGCTGGTGTCGACGAACTAACCGATTCGGGTGTTGATGAGGCTGACGAGATGGTAGGAGATACAGTAGCAGATTGACCAGATTGCGTGCTTCCGGACGACGCGGTTCCGGATAAAGACGCACTCGAGTTACTCAATGGAAAAGGGATAGTCGATGAGGCACTCGTCCCTGACGAGAATGCCGTCGCACTACTAGCCGTAGAAAGCGACGATCCCGATGGTAATCCGGTAGCAGTGGTAGAAGGCCCCGTGCCGGGGAGACTGCCCGTCCCACCATTTATCGACGTAGTTGAATTACTTAGAGGATAGGGGGTACTTGACAAGGATCCCGTAATAGTAGAAGGAATGCCCGTGCCAGTGAGACTGCTTGTTCCACTTGCTGCTTGTGAAGTTGAGTTGCTCAGGGGGTACGAGGCCGTTGCCGAACTATTTAGCGAGGGAGTGATGGCAGTCGTGGTTGGTCCTGATGACCCGCTGCTGGACTCACTCGGAAAGACAGACCCTGCACTAGAACTCGTAGGTATGCTAGTACTAACTCCCGAGCCACCAGTTGGCCCCGTAGTTGGAAGTGAAGAATTCGTTATGGGGAAAGGGGTCATCTCAGTTACGCCTACAGAGGTGCTCGTGATGCCAGTGACAGGGATAGAGGAATTTTCTGGAGGACTCGGAGTTATGCTCGTAACGCTTGCGTTTGATTCCGTCATATACGAGCTAGACGCACTTGATAAACTATTTGTCGGGCTTATAGTAGGGGTAGTTGAGTTCGTCAGGGGGAAAAGGGTGGTTCCAGTGCTGAGAGATCCCGTAGTGTTTGCTGGCATTGATGTTGAGATGGATGCAGATTCTGTATTGGAAGTTGGTGCGCTGGTGACGTTAAATTGGCTGCTCGTTTGACTAGCTGTAGGAATTGACGTGTTCGTAAATGGGTATGGCGTAGTCTCACTCGGATTGGAAGAACCTCCAGGACCAGTCGATAGTGGAATTGACAGCGACGTCGACTCTGCTCCCGAAGTTGAACTAGTAGTGCCATTGAGGAGGCTACTTGTGGGCCCAGCTGTTAGAACCGATGAGTTCGTGAAAGGGAATGATGTTGTCTCAGTAGCACTGATAGAGATGCTTGTCATCATCGGTATCGAAGTTGACGAGCCTGACAGGAGTGAACTGGGAGTGACACTAATACCAGTAGATAGTGATGCCACGCTGCCAGTACTCAATGTGGAATTTGTCAATGGATATGGAACTGTAGAATTCGAACCTGACGGTTGCAAGCTATTGCTGCTACCAGTAGTTAAAGGAGGTGTTGTGATGCTCGAAATACCACTGAATCCGGACGTCACGGCTGTTGAGATGGTGCCGTTCGTGGGTTTACCAGGTGATATGGGGGTTCCTGGTGTTGTAGAGCTGCCTATAAAGGTCGGAGATGAGGTGACGCCGGTGGGAATAGACGAGATAACGGGAGTTGAGGCAACCGTCGAGTTTATGAATGGGTATGAGGTAGATCCTGATATAGTCTCTATCCCGGACATTGTGCCATTTGATGAGAGACTAGTTACACCGCTGGAGATTGCGGGAAGAGTCGTGAAGGAAGAGCCAGATGTGACATTGAGCGGAGGCACAGGCGTGATTGATGAACTTCCCGGTGAAGTACTCTCGGCGGAGATGCCTGTAGTTTCGGGAACGGACAACGACGGGCCGGAAGAGTTGGTCGTTGGAAAACCAGCTGACTCTGTTGAGATGTTCGGGGGAACTGGAGGCGATGTAGTGCCTCCAAAAGGAGAGGTTTCCGTAGCACTACCTGATTCATTGCTGGTAGAGACGCTGCCCTCGGCCGAGGTGTTGCTAGCTTGTGTGGTTGAGGCTGTTCCTGAAGCAGTAGGCTGGGTTGAGTTACTCATAGGATACGGTGTTGACATCGAGGATAGTTGGCTTCCCTCACTTGCTGAAGAGCCTGTGACTAAAGGGGCGCTACTAAAACTAGCGAGCGTACCAGAAGTCTCAGGTGTAGGAATAATAAGGCTACCACTACTACTCGTTGCTGGATATTGTGAGGCTATAGTTATGGACGAGTTTCCGAATGTTAAGCTCCCGGTAGCTGAAATGCTGCTCAGCGACATGCTGGTTGTAGATACCGGAGACGCGGTAGTCCCTGACGAGGAGGCCGAAGAATTAGAAACCCCACTTGAGGATATACCTATCGACGAGGTTCCGCTAAGGCTAGGAATAGTCTCCATCGCCGTACTCGTAACTATACTAGAAGGCACGAGTGAGTTAGAGGAGGTCTCGCTATTAGTGGCTATGCTCTGCGTATAGTTATTGCTAGACAATGAGCTTGTCACAGGGTAGGAGTTTGACGTCTCGGAGCCCGAGCTGGGTGCTGAGGGTTCTGTGATGCTAGCAGTTACTGGCCCGGTTTCACCGGAGGTTACAATAGTTTCATTCGGATATATTGTCTCGGTCAAGACTACGCTCGATGACAAAGTGAGCATCGTGACAATCGGGGATACTAAGCTCGTTGAGGGGAAGATCACCTATAAACTATATTTAGCATAATTTTCTCTGCAGAGCTACTAGGCTGAGTAACGGTTATCTTGGCTGTGATGTGGGTAGAACATCGGTGTTTTTAGTTTGGTTCAAACGGAGTATGTAGGGAAAGAGAGTTACGCTGTGGGGGTAGCGATGGAAGGTTAGATTTATATCCCATAGTAGTGAGTGACTTACACTGGACGAACCTGAAGCGGTTGCAAAAGGTGATGATTCCAAGCTTCCAGGAGAGCTAGTTCCCGAAGACAGCTCGCTTCCAATAGTGGTAGAGAGCAAATTGCTAAGTGATATACTTGAGAGGCCTGTCGTGCTAGCTCCAGTTGATGATGATACGGAAACACCACTACTACCGATTGTTTCTGTGAGGGAAGTGCTAGTAAGCGAAGGAGTCCCCAGTGTAGCTACACTACTTGTGTATGGAACCGATGACACTAAAGACGTGGCTAGCGTTGACACGAAGATAGAAGTCGTATCCGAGCCGGAGACGCTTGATAATCCTGGATAAGGGTGAGCACCTAAAGGATCATAATAGCTGTAGAAGTATGGTAACACACCTGATGATACGCTGCCCGTTAAGCTGGAAGGGCTATTAGTGAGGAGACTGGAGGCAGCCGTACCCGTAACCGATTGATTGAGGCTGGATGGAAATGACGAAGAAACCGTAGGTGACGATGATGGAGGTGGAGGTGGCGGGCCGTATCCTCCATATGTGATAGTAACATAGTCATAGGCACCATGATTTGCCGGTGGTCCTCCGTAGAGGCTATAATTTGGGGGATCGACGACATCTTCATCAGATACGCCATGCTCGTTGGAAGGCTGATATGCATCAGGAAGTGCGAAGATGATAGGAAGATATGCTAGCAAAAGGCCAACCGACACAAGGCCGGCGGCAGTGAGAGTAAAGGGTCTCATGGGTGCGCTCTCGAATCGTAACCTGAAGGTCTAAGCAAATATATAATGGGATGTTAAAACACAAGAAATGGTGATAAGGATGATGGTGATGATTATAGAAGGGTCGGTTAGTTATATGAATATGAATTTGGGATAGAAACAAGCGACTTCAAGTTTTAAGGTATGTAGCTAAAGGACTAGTGATAAAGAGAGAGAGGCGTCCTTAGGGTAGTAGGAAAACGCCGAGGCTTCACAGGCAATAGTAGAGAGCGTGGCCGAAGGTGGAAAGAACGATGTGAAAGCCGAAATACAGAGGGCCTAGGAAGTAGAGGCAGGTCTATAGGTAATCCCCGATGAGGAAAAAAGTGAGGCTACTTGTAGGGGGCCCTATATACAAATATCACGAGACATTTGCCTCCTCGGTAATGTATGTATCCTTCAGTGCTTTAGTACTTGTTAATACCAGAGATTAGCACGATATGTTGCGTAACGTAGAGGTATTGCTACACCTAGTCAACAGAAGTGGTACCTTGTATTCAGAACAGGAGAGTATATCAAGAGGTGTTGGTGTTGGTGTTGGCCCGCAACGTGGAACGTGTTAACAACGATACACATACACAGCTGCATGCATGCGATGTGTCTGGTAACACTTTCCCTTCGTAAATCACATATAATTAAGCAAATGAGAGTTTTTAATAAAACACTATTCAAATCTATGCTGGCCCCTTAAGGTCTTGATTAGCGTTACCTGTACTGAAGAGTCTATATTATATGGTCATTCTCGTCGAGGTCGGACCGTCTCGGCGGTATGAGTTTGAGGACAACTAAAGCTAGCATTGATGCCTTTACCACGCTGACGATTTGTATCACTCGCACTTGAACAAATTATGTCAATTGTTTTGAACTAATCGTTAAATTCTTAATCGCCTTCCTTGTGTTTGTATTTTATAACCCTTTAGGGGTGTTTACTGGCATCAATTTTTCTCTCTCTCAATGTCTCAAACAAGGCTTGAGTTATACAAAACGTTGACTGGCCTCACATGGGTCTGTCTAACAATGCAATCTGTTCCTGACCCATTCACTAGCTCTGATCCTTGCCCAGGTACCTAGAAATGGAGATCTTGTGCTTCCTGAATTAGTCCACGATATAAAGCTATTTCCCTCGACAATCGGAATTTCGTTCATTACAGTAAATAGGGAATTTATTTTCTACAAATATCAACGGGCTAGGATGGTAATAACTTTAATTAATATGATATAATTGTCCATTATTTTCGCTCATTTGTATTCGAGTTTGCTCAAATTGGCGAGACGTGATGAATCCTAGGCAAACCGCATGGATAGCTATGAAGATGGCATGTGAGAAGCACATGTCCTACCCATATAAGTCAATGGCTGGGAGTGAGTGCGAGTTACCTAGAGAAGGTCGAGTTCGGTGCTAGGAATTTCTTCCGTAGAGATATCACTTACAGCAGCTACATAGCTGAAAAATATGAATTCGAGATAAATCGATGTAGCTCTGTTTACTTAAACGCTGAATCCGTTAAATACATAAGAATGCGCGGGTCTTCGTAACGGGCCGGGTGTAAACGGTGCGTCTATCTATGGTAGTCTACCAATATGTGATGCCACTACTATGAATCCATCACCGTTTTGCTTGGGGTGGTAACATAAAAGATGGATCTAATATTCAGTCGACCATGAACCCATAAGTACGACTTAATTATCATGTTATATAATGTTTAGAATCCACATTTATCAAAAGCCGGGCCGCATCTCATTCCGTTGTTCAGTACCATCCACCTAGGCAGATCTAGCAAACATTTGGTGAGATACACAGTTGACTAGACAACGCTGGATTATCATAGATGCCATCATGTGTGCCCTTCTGCTCGAAAGATCCTTTTCTAGTTGACCCGTAATGCTGATGGAAAATCTAGGAGATCGTATGAACGGGGGGTAATTCTATAACCAACTTGAGAGAAAGTTAAATTGACATTAATAAACGACCCAGTGAGTTGTCGAACGCTAGTCCCTGTTTTCCTACGCAATGTAATTTATAGAGATATATTCAATTTTCTGCTTTTTTTCATATTGAAGAACACTACCAAAGACCCGAAAACGCCGAACCTCCTAGGAAATACAAGGCCTATCTTCGCCTAAAGGATCTAGATGTGGCATATCTGAACGTGAGCTTGCTGGATCGAGTACCTAATCTCGGAGATGTCGGCTTTGTGCAACCTGCGTGTAACCCTCACTCGGCCTTCTTAGCAGACTCGCGCAGGTTGGGGGCCGTGCCTTCAGTTAGGCTCGTATTCTTCTGCTCTATATCGGCAGCCCACAGCGCAGCACCGACTGCAGTGCGTCAGATGTCAGTCACGGCCGTATTATAGAACAAAACGAAAGGAGGCACTCACCCGTGTTTGTAAAAGCAAAAAACGTAGAGACTACTGGGACCATCTCTAGAAGAGTTGCGACCGTCCCGAACCTAGATCTCTAGTTAGCCACACCTGGCCATTCTTGATCACAAGGGGCAACAAATGTTTCGGCGACTCCGCTGGCCTTTATAGCCAGGGGTGAATTTGTCTTTCGGTCAATATTTTCTAATACTTACGTAGTGTACGGGCCGTTGTGCTGTTGAAGCCAGTCCCGCTGTTGTGACGGAGACCAACCTTTCAATTGGAAGTACTGTCATGCCACATTAGACCATGTCTTACTATCGGACTGGGGAACTTACTCGACCGTGGACTGATTTGCCTCGCGTTCGGCCTAAAATCCCTGTTAGGTTCATCTAGAAGGTAGGGGGCTTTTATACGTGCCTTGTAGAACAATGAAGATGATGGTTCCCAAGACTATGTATAGGGCAATGTGTCAGTCAGGAAGATCATTTCCGGTGGTATTATGGAATAGCCTATACCTGGAATGAAGTTGAGCGGCAGATACATGACATATCGAATGAGAGCCTTCGGGGTGAACCTGCTGAATGGGTTCTTTACGATTTTCCCCAGTCTTGCGATGGGATCACTGCCAGGCTTTAGCTGGCGCCCTTCACTGACAACGCCAGTAGCATTCCTAGCAACAAGGGTCCCATCGAAAGTGTCTAGAATTGCATCTTGCAACAGAAAGTTGCGAGCAATAATGTTCACAATAGTAGAGCTCTCATTAAGTATGAGCAGCACTGTTGTGAAGACGGCAAGGGGGCCGTTGACGAATACGAGAACGGCAAGCTGGGGAAGGTAAGTGAAGAAGAACATGGCTGTTGTAACACCTGCGGCGAGGCCAATTGTAGGCAACAGCCGAGACATAAATGGCTTCCATAGTGCCCTATGTGTCAAAAAGTAGAGGATTCCTCTGGTCTAACCTTAGCTCATTGTGAACCGTGTGGAAGTGGGAGTGCAGGGTCGGACCTGGGACTGGGTGTCTGGATATGCCATACTTGAAAGGATATAAGAAGGAGCCGCTCTTGGCTGCCGCGGAAAGAAGCACCTTGGCTTTATCGTAATCCTCTTTCCTAATGAACGTCAACCCACACGCTCACGCTAGTAGAGATGNAAAAAAATAAGACTTACGCGACTTCTTGCGCCTTCGCCTGCACGCGATTGATGACGCTCCTGCGGTGGTTTACGTCATCCGACATGATCGTGAGAAACCTTAAAGAAAGGCTTGGTATCGTTGAAGGATATCTAAAACAGTCTGAGCTATAACGGTGAAGATGGAGATGGAAAGTAACTACCTAGATAGCAATAAGGATATGATGATTCTCTGGTTCTTCGTTTGCTTTGTCAACCTAGACTAGACCAGACAGTTCATCTATTTATTTACTATATTATGTCGTCATTCCGCCGCTACGAAGCTGGTTTAGGTTGTGTAAGATTAACCCCACTTACCTATTTCGATAGGTGGGGGAATTATGAGATAGGTAGATGTTAGATAACAAGTGGGGAATCCACTGGTGACTGTCGATTCATCGATCATCATATAATCCCGCCCCCTGTTTATTTGAAGAAATAAGACGTATACAGGGCTCTTCAAATAGACAAATACACAATGACTGAGCGAGTCATGAGGCTCCTAAATGCGAGTCTCGGCGACTATATACCTACGTGGAACAAGCTCCAGGATGATCAAGAGGGCGTTCAACCCAATGACAATGTCGACGGTCTTGCCCATCATTAATTCTACGTTTTGGTCGATATTATATGGGGTATCACTGTTCTCTGCCAGTTGCTCTTACAAGGAAGGAAGAGGAACATTATATCCAAGCTAGACACGCCTAATTCATTCCCAGGGCTTAGACGCAAACCGAAGGCCCCCCAAGCTGCCTTTTGGATCCCTGTCCTTGAAGCACAGCTAGATTGTTATGGATAGGATATGCAACATTAGAAGCAACTTCAAAATAAGCAGCAATTATAATATTTTAAAGTTGTGGGATCCTTTTATTGCTTGTTGCTTAATTGAAAAAAAAAACATCATCAAGAGCCCGAACAGATAAAAACAAGTGGATAATACCTGTCTAAATTGAGATACTATCGAGCTGACCTGCTATCTAAGTTTCATGTACTTTCCTTCCACCGACCTACAAAACACTTCCCTATCGAGTATCACTATGAGATCAATATCAGCCTACAAAGCTCCCACTGCCTTCAAAGCGTTGATTACGACCTCGTCGATCGTACGCTTGGGAAGTCCAAGTTTCTGATTCAAGATGACGCCCTCCTTTTCCAAGTGGCCGCCGAATTTTCCAGTAACGAACCCCGTCTCAATGAGCGCCATGGTAGCCAGCCCATCACCCTGTCTGACCGCGGCTTGTTTTTCTTCGATCAGCTTATCGCTGCTGATGGTTTCAGTCTTGTAGGTGACTCCTTGAATTCTCTCGATGGCCTCTAGCAGCTGCTTTTGCGTGATAGCGAAGTCGCTCAAGAGAACGTTCATGTTCTTGGTTTCCTCGGGCACCTTGAGCGCTTGCAGTAGGCCGGCAGCGGTATTCTCCTCAGTTGTGCAAGAGAAGTAGCCTGTTCCGTCGTCCCAGAATACGAAGCGTTGCTCTCGCACATGCATCCCAAGGAAATCATAGTTCATCGCCCATTTGAGCCACATGCCGCATGAGATGCTCATCCATTCGATCTGGCCCTCGTCGGCTTTCGCACGTAGGTATTCCTGAACTTTGCCCTTGTTCTCGAAGACGGAATTGAGAGCCTGTGCATCCGGCCTCAAGTTGTTCAGTCCATATTCACTGGGGACATAGCGCTGGACCCCGGCGACGATGGCAGCGTCCACCATTCTGAACTGATCCTTGACGGACAAGGTGGTCATGCAATTGATGACAACATCCTGGCCATGGAATGCCGCAGTGAGCTCATCTACTGGGTATGAGTCCGCAATGGTGATAATCTTCAGGTTGTCGGGCAAGCGGGACTTTGACGATGCTCTTTGCAGGATTGTCAAGTTGAAGGTCGCGTCTTTCTGGAAGGCTTCTAGCACAACACTGCCAATAGAGCCCGTGGCGCCGATGAGGAGAATGTTTGTAAGTTTGCCCATGTTGTGTGAGGCTAATCAAGGATTGCGATAATACTGCTGATGGGGACTGAGATTTGATTGATTATTTTACGTTCTTATCACGAGTCTCTTGCTTGGAGATGCTGTTGCTTCATGAAGGACGTACCCAAGCCTACCTTTAAGTACTCAATTCATACCGCGACTGTGATATCGTCGTTTGACGCCAGGCTGTCTCCGCTGTGTCCTATTTGCCATCATCGTCGCCCAGATCTAGCGCAATCATTATTATTCAGCCCAAAAGAAACCGTCTCGTCTAGCATCAATCTGCAGACAAAACCCCGAAATGGGGAGGTTCTAAGTGGTGTGTTTGATATTCGGGGTTTGATAGCTGATTAATCGCGGTGCACTAGGTTAAGTGCAGAGCTCTACTTAGTTTAAAGAGCTTCAATTGTCCTCGGCGTTTGCAAAGTCCGTATTGCCAAGGTTCGTCACACAAATCTTATAACGCCGAAAGCAGTCCAATCCTATTCATGTCGTGCTATAGGATGTACGGGTATGCAAATAGCCACCTAAGGAGCTAGCTTCCCATCAAGTTCCGAGGCAACCCGCAATGACTATATTAAATGATTACTGATCGGGCTCCGAAACGCCATTATGTGCTCTGGTATAATGCACCCGACGAGGCGAACGTAGCAAGCTCGACTATTCTAACTTTAAGAAATGGATTTGAAATTCTCAAGTTAGAAGTGATAGATAGTCTCAATAGCGATGGGGATTCGATATCGCCGTGACAGTCTGCTCAGTTTGATTTATAAGAAAGTGCCATTCACACCACCCCTACTACAACAACTAAAGAGCCCACTTAGTTTTTTAGAGCTGGAAGAGATTGCACATCTCAAAGTGTCTCAAAAGCCAAACATAGCGCAATAGCGCCCAGCATAGTCCATTGTGGCGACATAGGTCTCCCGTCACGGTAAGCAACCACAGTACCGCGAGACACAACTGCGCCGTTGACGAGCAGAGCTGCAAGCCGAGTAGGCTGGTATATGCAGCCGGAGCCGATAACGATTCTCAGTGTCGCCGCAGTGTACCCAGCCTGGGTTGGTGTTAAATACCCTTTAGTTAACTGGGACATCCAACGACTCTTGTCGGCATAGTAGGATGCCCAAGATTGAGTTGGGAATGGTATGCCGATCAATGGCAGCGCAGAGGCGATACATAGAGAGCCGAAGGCTATAGAAACTATGTCTGACCACGTAGACATAGTTGACGAGGAGGTTCGTGATATGAGGATTGGCGTTGTTTACATAATGGTGTGGATGCAGAATGATGCGGACATTCATTTGGTTTACAGAAATGAGAACCAATAGCATCTGAGTGAGTGCGGTCCGGTCCGGTCCGACAAATATAGGTATGGATTGTAGTGCTCGATGCTATACGCAACTACCCCGCCATAGTGGGTATGCCGAGTGAAGACGCCCTTGAACTAACACCGAGGACAACTCTGCTCTCTCCTCACACCGATAGCTCCGTATTATTACAAACAGAACTCCGCCTCCATCCGTCTTCACAACTCTGTATCATGCTGTCAACTGTTTTACAAAAATATGTTCCCGTATCAAATAAATAGKGTTTTTTTATACGTTGATACCGCCTGGGGATCTGTTGAATTTCTTGACATGGAGCCGTTACAGTAGAACACTAGTTCTATTTTTGCTCTCGCTTATGGGCGAAAGTACAGTAGGGTCCAGGTGTGGTTGTGGGCGGTGGCTGGGTTGTGAGACACCAAAGCCTTCTCGGTGTTGCTTGGAAATTCTCTAAACTCCCCGACGGGCGGCCTCCGGCCAAGCTATGGCAAGTTCGACGTTACTTGTCTGACCCCTAGTAAGTCTAATTCGCAGGCCAGAGAGGTTTTTTTCTTTTAGCATCTTTTAGAAATTCTCAAATAGGGATGTAGTGGAAACTACTGTGCGCATAATAATATCGACATCACGTAATTCGCGGACGCATGTTCCTTTATAGCCCCGATGCCGATCAAATACAAGCAGCTTCACAGTGGCAATGCCGAGATTCGTCTGCTTGAGTATTTGCCGTCCAATGGGCTTACGATGTGTTTTCGTCTACACCATGTTTTGCTTGATGATGCCCCAATGTTCTGGGCCTTCTCTTACTGCTGGGGCGATGTCAGCGATAAGGTGCTGGTTAACGTCGATAATGACACTTGTGGCGTAACTCGTAGCTTGTGCCAGATTATTTCTAATCATCTAAGCTTCATGGAATATGGAATCGAGCGCGGTACCTCCTGGGACTTTTTCAATCGATATATATGGATAGATTCCATCTGCATCAATCAAGACAACGCCAATGAGCGCGCCGAGCAGATCCGCTTGATGGGACGAATATATAGCACCGGACACGTGGGCGCATACCTTGACAACACGAACAAAGAACTCGATACCCACGCTATGGATCTCCTACAGAGCGGCGGGGACCGGAAACGATCCGACTGGCCTATGTCAGAGTCTCCGGTCGAGGTTCCGGACGAAGGATGGATAGCTCTACACAGCTTCTTCACGAAACCATGGTTCAAGAGAATGTGGGTGATCCAAGAGATATGCCTTGCGCGACGCCCAAAGCTCTGGGTGCACACTCGGCCATTGTTAATGGAGGACGCATATGTCGCAACTCTCGACATGTTTCGAATGCAACCGACGAACCTAACGACGGCCCAAGTAACTGCCATGCGTGCGGGAATGAAAGAATTCATGACGCTGATGGAACTCAAGTTTAGCCTTGAGATCAGTCGACCCCCTTGCCTCCTAACCACCCTTCTTTGGGTATTTAGAGATCGACTCTCAACGGACCCAAGGGATAAAGTTTACGCGTTGCTTGGTCTTCTCGATTTTACCATGGATCGGGAAACACTGAATTCCCAGTCCCCAGGAGATAGACCAAACCTCGATAACCTCATTATTGACTACAACGCGGAAGTGGAAGATGTCTATGCTAGCCTTGTTAAAGCTGTCGTCTTAGGTACTGGCCGCCTGGAAATCATATGTGCTAGCCAGCCGCCCAACATGTTCTCAAGATCTTGGGTCCCCAACTGGGCAGAGCCATGGGCTAGGTTCAGCCTACTTACAGGCACTATGCACCAATTCGGGTCTCGACCTAGTCGGGAGACCTATAGAGCTTCTGCCTCTCGTTTAGCGTCCGTCACCTTCTCCCATAGCGATCAAGTTCTCACCGCAGCTGGAATTATCTGGGGACGTATTACATATCTTATTACCCCACCGCCTTGTCAACATCTCCAGCATCAGACTGCCCTGTCTTGGCTCTATGACGCTCTAGTGCGGCTACCCAGGCATGTTCGAACCCCCCTGGTTAGAAGATTCGATGCTAGACTAGACCCTAGCGCCATTCCCGACGAGTTTGCCGCTGAATGGGCTAATGGAATGGTTGGAGGATATGTACACTACCACGAGGCTCGTGCGCTGGATTATCTGAATTTCAACGAAAATCTTAGCCTGGATTGGCACGAATTTTCCCGAATGTTCCAGAACTTTGACCAAAAGGGGAAAGAATGTGGGAGCCGTGACTTAAGATTCTACCAACTTGCACACCGACGTAGGATTTTTGTTGACGATAGGGGCTCTTTTGGTTGGGTGTCTGATGAGGCAGCAATCGGTGATACTTTGTGCGTTCTCCTAGGATGCAACGTCCCAGTTGTTCTTAGGCGAGTCGGGGACGAGGACTATACATTCGTCGGAGAGGCGTATGTTCATCATCTGATGAGAGGACAGATGATTGATGCCCTTGAAAGGGGTGAGGTGAACCTATCCTGGTTTAATCTCAAGTAAAGCATATTCCAAAGAGTTTAATATAGCTATGGCTTTACGAACGATTCCAAGCACATTTCTTGCAAAGATTCCCCGTCAGCAGGGTACTAGATCTAAGTATGTGACCCCGAAGTCCCGGTGTTGTAGTAATGTGACGGTGGTGTTCAGGTGACTATAGAAGGGGTACCCCTGAGAAAGTTAGTACATACAAGTAGTTATTCTGTCTCCCACGTTAATTACAGCAACCTATACTCTCACTATACCTAACAGCGCAAGCTTAACGCGCAGGCACCCACCAAACCCCATGGACCCTTAGCGGGCGCCCAACTAGGGCCATGGGCTAGGCTGGGTTGAACCCACGTTGAGCGCCTAATATAATAAGAGAACAAAAGTGTTAAAATTGTATAAAAGTAAAACAAGAACCTAAAGCCCAAACTCTCTCTTAAATCTTTGGGCTGGGCCTTCAAAGCCTCCTTTGGGAGACCTTGCTCCTCAACCTCCAAAGTGCGTTATGAAGGGTACTCACATCCGTTTTAGTACCTAGCTTTATAGTGGTGTAGTGAAAATAAGCACAGTGGCTGACGGTCGTCGGGCGACTAGATACTGCAGATAGTCTAGGAGGGGGATGTATAATGGATTTAAGTAGCCCTTGGTGAGGGGTAACCTGTAATATTTAGTACTGGCGGGGCCTTGTTTCGTGATCCGCTTCGAAGAATTCCAAGACTCACTTCACCTCAAAGCACAGCAATCCTAACGATGAATTTGTTGGAAGTAGCACAGTCAGAGCTTGGAAAGTTCCTCGTGGTTTGCAAGCCAGATTATCTATTCTTGTTGCTCCCTCTAGACCCGAAGACGCCTGCAGTTTTCTTTGATTCCTGTTTTCATTCCCGCATCCTCAAATTCTTAGAGGACCAAGGCTTCCTTGAAGCAGCCATTTTCGCGGATGGATTGCAATCTGGTCGTCTTTTCATATTATTCCGTCGCAACGACATAGATCTCAAATTTGGCTGGGAGAATATAGGCGTATTGAGGGCTACAGGCGTGTTCAGTGAACTTTTTGGCCGAAAGGACGCCATTAATTTCGCTTGCTACGTCACATCCTCTAATACGTTGCTCGCCGAACACAGGGACTTCTTTAACCCCAGCCGAAGCAATGTCAGTCAATATGGAAACCATGTTGATGCTGAAGCCATTGCTCAGTATTTAGCTCTCCGACACAGAAATTACGGTAAGTCTGGCCTTCTTGATTTATATCTCCAAGTGCTCATTCCGTTTAACGTGTAGACTGGAGGACCCATATGGCATCGGCTCATCATAAGGACCACCAATGTGGGAACAACTGGTGGTGCATGACGGCGTATTCCAGTTCGTCTAGCGTCGACCATCTTCCATTGACAAGCTTGTTCCCTTCACCGTGGAGCACAACAGCGACAGCGTTGAATCAGATATATCCTTATAAGCTATTGAATATACGACAAGCTGAGATAGAAGGTCCGTTCAACGAACGACTAGGGAAACCCCCAAATATTATTACCGGAAAGACATTTGAACCTGCCCTAAGTATCCAACCAAGGCATGCTGAATATGGAAGCCAAGAGACCTGGAATCTGACCACTAAGAACAGCTGGGGACCCATCAGCAGTGGACTCCCATTTCAATCTCGCTCACACCATAGTACTCTGCTAGATACTGATCGATCCAACACTCATAGAATTGACAGTAACTCAGGGTTAAGTTCAAACATGGTGTCTCTATCGGGTGAATCCCTACGGAAATTTATAGGTAATGACTATCTCGACTCTGCTCCCCATGAAAGTAGCAACAGCGCAAAACCGACGGACGCCCCTGAATATCATGACAGAGAACTCAGGAAGGAGAACAGGTGCAGAGATCAGAAGCGCAAAGAATATCAAAAGAGGCGCAGGGCACATAAGAAAGAACAGAACCGGATAGAGAAGGAGCTACAAAGCTCTCAAGAAACGGCCACTACTAGGAGACTTTTTTCGGAGCAAGAATAGGTCACAGATAAGATCACTGTATGGTTGCAGTTAGATGGGAGTATATGGATGAGTGATTAATCATATCAATACTCTCTTTATACTATGGTTGTACTCAAAGTGTAGATATTAAAGTAAAAGCCCTTGTAAGGGCCTGGGATATGTAATAGTTTATATATACATAGTTTATATATACATAGTTTATATATACAATAGGCGTGGAGCTTCCAACTTCACAAATGCATACCCAGTGTATAGCACCACAGGTGTGGTCTAGGTACCCTCCAAAATCTGATGTGACTAGTCCCACGATCATCACAAGATGTTTCCGTGTCCGCGCAGCACCCCAAGTCCGACGATACCGTCCTCGGCCGTCACAATTTGTAAACGGCGAGACAAGGTCTTCCTAAAGGGCACCAATGACATTGTTGGCAGCACATAAGCAGCTCCCCAAGTCTCCCACAGTTGTCTTTAGCATGATGTTGCTCACTACCAGGACACAAACTCTCTATGGAATGCTGCAGACAGTATTCTATAAATACTCTCTATCAGCTCTCCAAGCCAGTGCTCGCGTCCTTAGCTGTTAGATCTTTTAACTGCTAAGACAACAGTTTTCTAAAGGGTGCCACGACAATGCCCCATTACTTCAACGCGGCCAAACAACAAAGCGCACCAATTGTGTGAAATCAACATCTGAGCTTTTCGCTCTTAGCCCATATGCACCTTGCCAAATGCTTATAACCTCCGCTGGATCGCATCCGCCCCTCTACGCCGGCAGGAGCTATCATAGCATTTGGTTCAAGTTATTGGCACGGATCGAATTATCTGGATATTGGTTAACGGTGTGGGGATCTTGTCGGCAAACCGAAGTTCTTCGATCGATATAACCGGTAGTGCGGTGTGTTAATGGCTCGGCTGCTTCCTGGGGTGATGTGTGAGTTGGAAGATACTCCTGCGTTGGAAACGGAGTGGAAAAGTAGGTGTTTAGTCCCAGGCCAACAAATATCCCAAGCGTGGAGCACATGGGCACCCAAAGATGAATGTTTTTTGAATCTATTGTACCCGTCCAGCAGAAGAAGGCCAGCGTAGCGCCTATGCAGAATATGTAGTAGAGGCAGGCCCTGCAGAGTAACCCGTTCGGTCAAATACGTGCGCTCAAACATAATCATCAAGTAAGAGGAAGCGTGAAGTAAACGAACCTGGTAAGACTGGAACCGCGTTCAGGCATGAGGTAGATGAGGCCCCCAATGGAAGTTACCCACAAGACATACGCTCTGTAATTGTTAGATATTTTATTTAGCTGGAGAATATCACGTACATAACAGTTACTATCAGCCACCACCCTTCTATAGACTCCGCAATTGTTCCAAATAGGGAGACAACAATTGCAGACGTCAGAGACACGGCGTAAAGCCTACGACTCCACATCACCGAGTCGTTGTCCAGGTTAGACATCGTGGCCATATACAGCGAGTATTGTCGGATCTTTAGGACTTTAAGTAGCGGAGGCTAGCTTTAATCAAATTATGTTGGCCAAATGTCGAGGCGAAATCCGCGTGGGTATTGAGGAGGTTTTGCAAATGATAATCTCTGATGTCCGTCTCGAGGCGTTCGCTTTAGATTGTGTAAGATTAGCAAAAGACAACGTTATTTCGTGTCAAGTATTCTAAAAGAGCAGGACTAAGGGGGTGTGTTGCCAGCCCCTCCCGTCCCCTCCCGTCCCCTCTTCCGTTGTGGCTGGCCTGACATGCACAGCCCATAGCAGCATGTCTACATAGGATAGGCAGTGAGGTGCCTGTCCCGCGTTTCTGTTATAATTATTGCCCAAAGTCCATGTCTGCACCGCTTATCGCTGCGAGGCGCAGAGTCGACCCCTTTATCGGCTATCAAGGATACACATTTTCTCCAAACACTCCCAACTAAATTGCATCTCATCGGTAGCATCCAAGTCTCTTCCAAGCCCTACCTAAATAAAATGGCATCGTTCCCAACCCTACAAGAAGCTCGTCAACACATTGAGGATATACGACATCGGAAACTTGCTAGTCCGGAACTAGAAGCATCGCTTCGAATGTTAGTAATGTCTACCTTCAGCATTTCAAGTTGGTGTTAATCATAAGCTTCATAGAATCTCTAGGCAGTTGTACCAAGAGCCTTCACATTTCATCGTCGAGATCATTCAGAATGCAGACGATAACGTTTACGACCCATCCGAAGTTCCGAGATTAGAGTTTATATTGACTGATTCCGGCGTACAAATAAATTGTAATGAGCGCGGTTTTGAGCGACTGCATGTCGATGCTATTTGTGGTATTTCTGCGAGCACAAAGATCTCTAACGCAGAAGTGTCCGAATATATTGGAGAGAAAGGAGTTGGATTCAAATCGGTGTTCAAGGCTGCTGATGTTGTCTGGATTCAATCCGGGGTCTACTCCTTCAAATTCGATGGATCAACTCCTATGGGGTTAATTACACCACTATGGGAAAAGTTTCCAGCTACCAAGAAAGACGGATATACTTCGTTCTTTCTTCAGCTATCCCCAGATTGCGACAGAGATGGGCTTATCAACGATTTAATCAACATTGATCAGAGATGTCTCCTGTTCCTGCGGCGCCTTCAAATGATTACTGTCAAGGGCCGAAGCATCCCAACTGTGAACATGAAGGTCTGCCACGAAGATTGTGCAGATGGCAAGTATTGTCTGGTATCTATACTAAGAAATGAAGTGAAACAGCAGTATTTGGTATTTAAAATGAGCACCAAGTCGTTGCCGAAAGAGCCGCTGCGATCTTTGAAGGGCGAATCGGAGATCTCGATTGGATTTCCCTTAGGACCCGATGGCAATTCGAGTATCGAACCACAATATGTCTATGCATTTCTACCAATACGGGATTACGGTTTTAAAGTATGTTTCATTAGGCTGCCATGTGTTGAGCAATGCTAATTACGTTTCATTCAGTTCCTTCTAAATGGAGACTTCATCCTTACAGCAAATCGACAAGATGTGGACGAATCAAAGGATTGGAATCACGCTATAGTGAAGCAACTTCATCGTTTTGCTGCTGATTGCTTAATTGAAATCTCGCTTGGTTGCCACAACCAAAACCTTCGATATTCTTGGGTATCTTATCTTGACAATACGAACATCGTTGGGAACATTCTTACTGGCTTCCAATCAGAAGTTAAACGTTTGCTGCAACAATCTCGCGTCGTTATTTCAGAAGCGGGTACGACCGAGATGATTTCCCAAGTGTGGTTTGTGCCGGCGGAATTTAAAGATAGCCATGGATGCCCTCTATCTCTCAACAACCGAACTGCGTCAACATATGCGGCTCGAGGCTACGACGGATACGCTCCTAGTCTCCTTGAAATAGGGGTGCGGCCAATGCCTTTTACCCAACTCATTGGTGACTTGAAAGATTTCATCAGTGACTTCAAAACAGAGTTTCAATCAAGAGATAGACCTTATCATTCCATGTTAGCGAAATGTCTCGCTAAGTACATGTCGGGCCCACGATGGAGTAGCCAGATACGAGATTTGGATATTGTGAAACTCCGAGATGGGACATGGACGAACGCAAATGCACATGGCCTCCGCTTCAAAGATGAATATGACGACAATAAAATCCCTAACTTAATCGACCTATTGGTCGTAGATTCAGACTTTGCGGAAGACCCCTACATCAGGCACTTGTATGGCGTCTTTGGCATCAAGACTATATCCGAGGAGGAAGTGGCTAGTGCAATCCTGCGGACTCATTGTCAACCAGACTTCAACCCTAGCACTTCCAATTCTGCAGATCTCCTAGCTCATGTATCGTTCTTATATCAATCGGGAATGGTGCTGGACCCACGACTCGATTTCTCTAAAATTTGGATTCGGACGGCGACCGAGTCCTATCACCCTGCCGGACATTGCTATCAGGACAACGCCCGTATATACTTTGGAAAGGCGCCATCCTGTCATTTCATTCACGAAAGCTATATGCGCATTAACCATAGTTCACAGAAACGTCTTCAACGATGGCTCCATACAGCTCTCGGAGTCTCGAAGATACCGAAACTCGCTCGTGCTACTACAGATGGATCATTCAAGGTGACACCAGAGTTTAGTAGTCTCCTTGAAAAAACGCCATCTGTAGCGCTGGTCTTACTACGAGACCATTGGGATAGAGAATATGCCAAGTGGATTCCAACCAGCAATCCAGGCTTGGCCAAGCAAGTTGAAAACAGTGCGAATGTACTGAAGCACCAGATTGCCTTGACTAATGTACCATGCATTGGTGGTATGACGACTTCTCTGCGTGAAACCTCCCTTCCTTTTTCGGAGCGATTAAGGTATCACAAGGTAAAGCCTTTGTTAGATGTTGAACCTAGAGATCCGAAATGGAAATTCCTTGAATTATTCGGCGTAGATGTCACCAGAAGCGTGGCATTCTTCTTAAGTTGCCTTCAAGCTATTGCCAAAGATCATAAAACCAACACCAATTCGATGGCGCCTTTGCTATACAACGACATACAGTCCTGGACGGGACCAGACGCAAAACTAGTGAGGTAAGGAGTAATCCATACCTGCTACCATTAATACCTTGACTTATCATTGCTAGGGAGAAATTTTGCTCCTCAAAGCTTGTTTTCATCCCTGGATCACCAAACAAACTAGCGTGGGTCTCAATCAGGGACTGTATTTGGGATGGCCCAGCACAGCTTAAGTTCCACCAGAGTATATCATCACACTATCCTTCCCAAAGGCCGCTGTTCCAAGGAGTTCTAGCCGTTCAGGCTCTCACAATTGATCATATTCTTGAGGAATTTAAAAACCTCCGCGAGGGAGAGGACATCAAATACGTAAAGAGACTCTTTCAATTACTCCACACGTGGGTCACAAGCCAAGGAAGCCCATGCGGATCTAGAATTGGTTACATCAGCAACCTCAAAATTTTCCCGATCTCTAGTAATAATAATAAGACTACGCGTCTCGCGGCGGCATTGACAGAAGACGTATGGTTTATCCCCGACCGGCATGTACTCAAAGAATGTTTTCTCGGAAAAGTACCATTACTAGTTTTTGACGTTGACACCAACCTTCTATTCGAATCCTTGTTTAAAACTCTCGGCCTAGAAAGTCGGCTGTTATCTCAAGCAGCAGAGGAGTCACCCATTATTGGCCCACAGAAGTGCCTGAACGCAAGTTACACACGCTTGCTGCACGTTCAAAAAATGGATTTTATTATCCGGTAAGTCAGAAACTTCACTAAAATTTGTAATTGTCATCAGCCTATGTGCATTTTCTGATCTATTTTGATAATAATAGTCTCATCCCTGAAACTGCCCAAGATCGAGAGTCCCTAGCCTCCAGTCTTCACAACCTAGAGGTTTATGCTGCTAGCTATCTAAACCAGCAATGGACCTTGATGAGTGGAGGAAGGAGGATTAAAGGAAAGAAAGCGGAAGTTTTCGCCGTCCTCGACCCCATGACCAAACCGTTGCGCGTATATGGCGTCATGGAAAAGATGGGGGATTCACACTCGTTATTTCATTACGAGTTAGCTAACTTGTTCGTGAAGTACTGCAAAGTCCAAGATAAATTTAAATTTTTAATGTATCTTGTTCTCACTGAGAACAATACCGATACGTTAATACGTCTTTTCTCTAGTCATGGCGTTAGACAATTGACCAAAGAAGAAGAAGACGAAGACAAAGTCGAGAGAGAAAAGTACTTCGGGTCAGTAGAGGACAATGCAGAAAATGATCGAGAGAAAAAGGTCTATGATCTAGCATATGCAGAAGGGTACGAAATTAACAGAGTTCGCATATTTTATAACAAAGCCGACCAACAATTATCGAAGCAGTCGCAAGACCAAACTGCCTCTAACAACGATATATACCTTGTTTCGAGCGATGAGTATTTCTCATCCAGCGACGAGGAGGCCAATCAGGAGCCAGATACGGGGGTTTTCCTCATCGAAAAGGGTGGCTGGAGGCTACGTCAACGATTACGGAGGAGAAGACAGCGACACGCAATAGAAAACGCCACAGAAGAAACGACAACAGCAGCCGAGTTAGTTGTTCATCGTCTCTTCGAAGGTGCCTTTCAAGATTTCTATGACTCCGCCCAGCATTGGAGTAGCCCAGAAAGACAAAAGTATGAGAAAGAGGCACCTGCTGATGTCTCTGATAACCCGGGGCATATTTCATCGTTCACGATACCCGATCACCTTGGCCTGTTCACGACGTTTCTCTACGAGCAAGGTATAGAGGAATGTAAGGATTGGCTGCATTGCCCTCCAACATATCACATCGAAGTTGCTGGGACAACCCATGGGTTTCATGCAGGGTTCATCATCCGAAAGGACTGGTGGAGACTTGTAGGTGGTCCCATGTTCACCTGCCTGTCACATTTAAACCCGTACTAAATATGATTTTAGGCTCGTGCAGTTTCCTCCCCACTAGGTATACCTAAAGAAACGTGTGTTCTAGCACGCGTCCACGGACTTGGGACTAATGACATTGGAGTATCATTTATCCTAAATCCTTGGAAGCTTTTCGTAAAGGGCGACTTGAAAGTAGAGTCAACGGGTGACTACATAGGTCATGTACCTCGGAGGGTAGTAGAATGATACAAGGATTTAGGTATACATATCGAGGCAGGGTTCTAGTAGTTTCGCTACCTAGAGAATACATTTCGAATGCGCCCGGTGAGAAGGGGAAATACGTATCCCATTCACCCATTTAAGTAAGTAGGTATTGTATTTTTCCCGCCGGCACAAAGTAAAGAGTAGAGAAAAGTTGAGGATACAATTCGGAAAATAAAATATTTGATATACAAATGTAAAA
The DNA here is from genome assembly GCA_029590615.1 of Nemania bipapillata. Taxonomy (NCBI): domain Eukaryota; kingdom Fungi; phylum Ascomycota; class Sordariomycetes; order Xylariales; family Xylariaceae; genus Nemania; species Nemania bipapillata. The sequence continues at coordinate 17,747 of JAPESX010000019.1, read as the reverse complement.
CAGTTGTTTAACCGTAAATGTACGGCACCAGACACACCTATGACCACCAGGGCTGTGAGCAGTAACATAATGTCACTTTTGAGTTTAAATCAATACATGGTAGTATTAAGGGTTTTATACTTATTTGTTTCTGACGGGGCAAAAAGCGCTTTTGGCTAGAGAATCTAGATTGCGCCCAGCACATATCCTGTCCAAATGAGTCTTATGATACAAACGCTACCTCAGACGATTTGGTCGCAGAGGAAGTTGAGGACGGATTGACTAGTGTTTGTTTCGGAATGGTAACCATTATTGACCTTGTCATGCATTTATGAAATGCTAACCGCTGTAGATTTTTGGAATAGCTGCCAAGTATGAGCACCAAGCCTCGCGCGACCTTCCAGCCTCTTTCAAAGTGCAATTAGATTCATCTAGCCGCTTCAGCGCGACTGAGCATTCTTTCATCCGTGGTCGGATTCCAACTGAGCATGGTTAGATGATCGAGGGTTTATTGGACGAAAAAACCTTAGTCCTACACTCTGTCTGTACAGTTGATGCCAGGCCGATAACGAAGAAAGCAGGCCGCAGCCATATTATGTGGCCTTGCACCCTAGATATAACTATCTACGGGCCTATAGACTTACTCGGTGAGATTGGCAATTGGTTTCAAGAGTATGAAGTCTATCTACAAGACCCGCAAGTCTGTCACATAGACACCAAATACTGCAATCCCCAGAAACTCGCCTCAACTGTCAAGCCGTGGCCTTTAGTTTCCGAGGTAGTTTCCAAAAGATTGGTCTTGACACCCAGGGAGCTTCCGCAGCATCCTGATTTCTTGGATGTCTTAAGTAGCCATATCGATCTAGAAGAATCTCCCCAGCCATTAGCTATTCAGACAGCCCTCAAACGGTAGGAAGCATCGAACTTCCTCCCCAACTTTTATTATAAGCTCACATGGTGTTACAGTCATCAGAAACAAGCTCTGACCTTCATGTTAGACCGTGAGCAGGGCTGGGGGTTTAATCGCGGCCAGGCGGACATTTGGGAGACTCGGGACACCGGGACCAGAAAGGTGCAAGTATTCGTTATTATATACAGCTACTTCCAGAGCCTACGGTTCTAACTAATATGTTACTAGGTTCTTAAATACAGTCTCCCATGTTGGTCAAGCTGAAGAACCTGTTAGTTTTTACGGAGGCATTATAGCCGACCCGATGGGCTTCGGGAAAACCCTCACCATGATAGCTCTCATCGCAACTGATATTGAAGCTAAAAAGAMNGGCTGAAGCTTTAGGCGNAATCAGATGAAAACATTCAAAGGAAGAAAGGAAGGGTGGGGAGCCCCGTTGGATCCCCATTATACAGGCAGAAGTTCCCCTGGCCGAGAAGACATCTAGGCATCCCCCCGCAATTTCAACTTCTCAGAGGTGATTCCGTATTATATGGTTAGGTGGTGGTCCAGAAGGGGCCATGACGAAACTACATATGTAGAAAAAAAGAGTGCTTTGGTTTAGACCATATTAATACAAGAAGACATCATGGGCCGACACGCTCGCACTATTGTGATAACCATACTAGTATGGGAGTAACACAGCCGGTTTTTCTACCCCTGCTTTATAGTACCGTAAGATTAGAGTCCCTATTAATGATATTAGCAAGCTATACAGGTTAGTTAGCACTTATTGATGCAGCGCCTATAAGCGCAATAAAAGTTTCTTCCTTTTCACTGCTAGTATATAATGTTGCGCTAAACGTTCCAGAAGTTCAAAAAGTCTACTAGCAAAGGCTATTGAACTTTATTCTGTATGCACNTTTTTACTCGCTGTTACTTATGATGCTGCTTAAATTCTAGATTATAGGGGTGAGGTCGTAGATCCGTATGGCTGGGTCAGGCCACTAGACTAGATTAGGCTTCGCCCGATAGATTAGATAAAAGAGGTTCGCACATGGGGATCCGTGCCGTACATGACCGCGAATGCACGTGACGTAACAATATTATGGGCTCTTAGGTAGGATCTGACCTTTTCCCTATTGTAATCTACACACTTTCTGGGCCTTGAAGCAACCGTCGATCTACCAAATATACTGATTGTTGAAAAGTGCTTTTTTTAGCGTAGGTGGTATTCCAGTTTTCGTTTAATTATTCGGTTGGGGGTTCCTAATGGCCCACCGTCGGGGTGTCCCGTAGGTGGGGAAAGGGGGGCCCTGAATCTGATTCCTATTCTGTAAGATACCAGACTAGTCTAGCGATTACACCAGTCCATAACATAAAGACTCTATCTCAAGCGGATATAGCTTACCTATTGTCAGAGCACTCTGCACAGCCAATAATAAATCACCGATGTTAATTATGCTCTCGTACTAATAAACAGTTGGACTAGCTCTACTCAGTTAACCTGCGCTATTTTAAGTATTTAGGGGCCTCCAGAGACCATGCGTCGGACCTCTAGAAGAGTCAAGGAGGATTGCTTACCAGATTGTGTGTTTCGTCAACAATTTTCTGGGTTATTCGACAACTCGCTTCCACCCGAAGCTGCGACAGAGGACTTCACAGAGCATGATCAGAAAGGAGCAGCAGGGAAATTGTACGAGAGTCTCCCCGTAAGGACTTGGCAGACGAGACTCCTTCTACTCAAACCAAACGTCGATAAGGATTCTCCTATCACATGTCGGCTATTTATCGCAGACGTCATCCATTACGAGGGCCTTGGAGTTCACAGTGAGGACGGCGCATATGAGGCCAGATATGAGGCTCTCTCATACGAATGGGGCGATCCGCGCTTATGTCGCTCTATAAGCGTCAACGGCACTCGGTATCCTATACGTGATAACCTGTTTAGGGCTTTGCGACAACTTCGCACAGATCATGATCGTTATCTCTGGGTTGATGCCTTGTGCATCAATCAATCTAACGCCGACGAAAAGTCAACACAAGTTCGGCGTATGCTCAGCATTTACCAAAAGGCGTCGAGGGTTGTGATTTGGAATCCGTACTGGAATAACGAGAAGACCGATGCCTTTACACGAATACTAAAGATAGAATATGACGATATAAGCAAGACTCACAGCGCCGAGTGCTCTGAAAATATCAGGGTGATTTACAAATTCCTGAGATCTGTTCGCCGGCCACCACTCTTTTCGCGCACTTGGATTCGACAAGAGGTGTACGCAGCAAGGAACCTGATCCTTCAATGCGGGGATTACTGTATTCCGTGGGAGGCTCTCTCGTCCATCAAGAAGACAATCGAATATCTGAGCTTTCTGGGAATAGCCGAAATGGAATCAACTAAGGTTATACCAACAGACCTAGAATTCATGCGAGATCCCTTTTTCGCCACCCGAACTATATACGACAAACTTGCTAAGAAAAACGACGCGTCGTTTGGCAAATATGGCCGAGACACCACGCACATGAAGACTACTCTTCTAGGGGCGCTGTTGGGGTCACCGTATTTCCAAGCTTCTGACCCTCGCGACACTGTCTACGGTATACTCGGTTTGACAGATGTGGTTCTTAAATCGCCTGGCGACAATCTTACCGCAGACCCACTGTCGCTAACAGTCGACTATAATCTAACTTTCTCCGAGGTCTCTCGTATGGTCGCCCTGTATCTTATAAGGCGGTCTAAGTCACTTGCCATACTATATGTTGCCAATTGGAGGGGACCAGATTCTGAAAATCTAGGTCTCCCATCATGGGTGCCTGATTGGCGATATGCCCCTTTATGGGATGACCTGTGGGAACGTGGTATGGTCAACAAGTTTCAAAATTTCGCTGATTTAATGAAGAATTCTTTTACTGCTCCCATTTCTTCTGACCAGGAGGGCCCTGAAGCTTCTTGGTTTCAGGGAGTTGGCTGGGCCTCATGGGAGACCACGATTCAGGATTTACTACCAAACGGCGACCTCCCCACCCAGGGCATATGCCTCGCTACTTTACAGAAGGAATGGCCATCTTCTGGTTTACCCGACGATGTCATTGATTTTAATCAGAAACTCAAAGACCAGGAAAATTTATTAACGAGTGATGAAAATCGCGAATTCCGCCCAGTGATAGCCACCGGTCTGGGTATAGAGATTTTTAAGTCTCTACTAAGGGAAGCAAAGTTTCTGTTGGAAAAGACTGATGACAGCTGGGTTTTTCCCATCTCTTCGACGGCAGTTGTTCCCCAACACGCCGAAGAAGGTGACAGAATATGCCTCCTCCGAGGTAGCCGATTGCCTTTCGTGTTGAGGCCCTGTGGCAATCGGTTTTCACTGGTCGGTCCAGCGCTATATCCACTTTGGCACAATTACTTCTATCTGGGAAGACTGGCGAAGATGGGAAAGAGGGAAAAGTATGAGAGATTTGAGATATTTGACATGAATTGGCCTATTAAAGGCAACTGGACGGAACTAGCAACCGAGAACAGATTGGAAATTTTCAATCTCACATAGGGGATAATGAAATAGCAACTCTCCCAGTAACTATGAGGGGAGGAGGAACATCAGCCTAGTCACCTGAGCAGCAATCTAGGTAAGTATGTTGAAGGATAGGTTAAACGTTCATCATCCGCTATACTTTAAATTGTGCCAAATCGATACTGTGCCCAATTCAAACTTCCTTCAGGCATAGCCCACAAACGTTCTCCAACGTCTAGACCGGCAGCACCCGCAGCGACATACATTGGCAGGATGTGCTCCAGCGTGGGATGTGCCTGTCTTGCATCACCACGTTTCATTAACGTCGACATTTCCGCCTGACGGTCTTCCGGCTTAGTAGATACAGCATCCTTCAAGGCATCATCAAAGCTGGAGGCGTAGCTACAACGCGGGTCAGAAAGGAGTTAGGTGGCTAGATAAACTAGCCCTTCAAGAGATGTACGTACGGCTTGGGTTTCGTGCTGCCCCTTGATGCTCTGTAATCATGGAGATTATGAGCCGTCATACCAGCGCCGATGATAAGGATCCCGTCATCCCGAAGGCCTTCAAGCGCTTGACCCATGCGGTAATGGAGGCCAGCATCCTCGTTGTTGAAGAGCGAGACCTGAACGATGGGGACGCTCAGGGGGTTATGCTCAGGATCGAAGGCTGTTTACATATGATGTTAGGCACGAAACCACTCATAAAGGATAACTCAAAAAGCATCTTCAACTTACCAGCTAGGAATCCTACCCACGCTCCATGATCCAAGCCTCTTTTGACTTTCTCAACCTGGATGCCAGCTCCGGCGAGTTTCTGAACGACCTTCTCAGCCACCTCGGGGCTTCCTTTATTCGGATACTTATACTCGTAGTAGTGTGCGGGGAAGCCGTAGAAGTCATAGATCAGATCAGTGTCTTCTGCAGCGTTGACACTGACCCTACTCGGCCCATCTTGCCAGTGGGCTGAGAACACAACCACCGCCTTGGGCTTCACCTTGGTGGTGATTTCTGCACCAGTTTCCGCCAGTTTGAGATAGGCAGGGTGTCTTGTGTTTTCCATGAAGTTTGGCCCGCCGATCCCGAGGAAGTACACGGGCATTCGAGGAGGTGAAGCTGCCATAGGGGCGGCCATGTTGCTTAGGGTTTGTTTATCTGGCTGGATGGTAGCTAACTGACCAATCCAGTTCTTAATGAGAGGATGTATGATAGAAATGAGAAAGGCGAGGAACAAGACGAGGCAGCGAGGAGACCTTAAACGAGTACCCGGGGAGTCAGAGGGCGGCATGAAAATTAACTGATATGAACCGAAGAGAACTAATAGCTGTGCTATCTCCTCTCTCCGAGGAGAAGAGATGACCGATAGAGGGCACCATAATAAGGGGGCCTTAAGCAAACCAAGCTTACAAATCTCGTGTCGTATAATACACTATCAAATACTACAAACGCGTCTGCAAGCTCTTGACTATGCTAATCTATTTTGTATAAGAAAGTCGACTTGATTATCCACAGCTTGGCTTCGATATCCGATCTCCACCAGTACCACGCGGTAAGTGGAGGCCCGGATCGTTCCGGGCCCACGTTGCGCGCGCTGATGGGTCCGGGGTCAAGGTTTATCCCACTTCGTTCAGAGCCCATTCTGTCAGATCGCTAGATCGTCAGACTGTCGCGCGCGGTATGTGGGGGCAAGACAGGGGCTGCAAGATATACTTAGGAATATGTCGTCCAGGGACTACAACAACTAAGACGTTTCACTATCAGCCCCTCGATCCAGACATAACATTACATCTAGCCCAAGTCTCGGATGCATCGCTTACCAATGAAGTGATAAAGCAGCTCTAGTTTTGGCTTGCTATTAATAAAGCACAAGATCGGCCGAGTGTAGTGAGGTAAGCAATCTTGTTTAAGGAGTAGACCAGGAGCAGTCAGTCGGTCGTCGGAGTTTGCTCAGACTGAAGTCTTCCACGTAAGCATAGGAAGCATAAAACAAGACGTCTGCAATGATATATAAACCTCCCTTGATCTATATCATTGCCAGCGCGTTCCTTCATAGATCTAAACACAGAGCAATCATCTCCAGGATCCAATATTGACCGACTACGACTAAGGGGAGGGGTTATATTCAATCCAAGGAGATATAAATAAGGTCAAACCGAGATCTTGGAATCTCCCTATCCGGAAGCTCCTTTAGCCAAATAGAATCAGGATTTCTTACAATCTCTTGACGAGAAGTTCTCCCTCTTGAACACGGTTATCCAAATGACCTTCTCTATTGCGATCGTTAGCCCCCTCTATACTAGCAGTACTAGGTCGCCTTGGTTTTGAAAACAGCTAGCTAAGCCGCAGGTGGCAATATCCTCTGATTTACTATTGCTCCATGCATGTTTCATAACCTCTAAGGCTTTCGTGAGAGTGCCGAAGACGCTACGAGGTTGTAGAGCTTCCAATACGTTGCATAACTCAGTCGCCAGTTCAGATTCCGCAACACAGCCTGCCACACAGAGAGGCCATGCCAATGTCCTTAGTAACGGGGGCGGTGATATACCACGGACAGGGACCTCGATAATGCGTGCTACGTGGTAACGAACTTCAGGATTAGCAGGTTGCCAACCCGACACGACGAGTGATAGATAAATGAGTGCTGCGTGGGCCCATGCAAGCGTGATTAGCGGCTTCTGGCTCTCCATGCTTTTTTTTCCCGCAAAAATATTGAATACGCTACCGTCTTCTTGAGAGTTAGCTACGGTATTTGTTTGAATCCGGGCGAGATTGGTTTCCAGCGAGCTCTTGATCGCTGTAGCACGGTGAACTAATTCCATGACATTAAGAGTTCCACTGCTCTTGCATTGTTGTTTCCATTCGTCAAGGACGGCGATCTTGGCTATTTGTACCAATGCCCAGTTTTTGCATCCTATAACCGCCTCAAGATCGATAGCTGGACCTCTGCCTTCCTCAAGCAAGCTGCGATGGTGTTCATAAAGCCTGGGCTTCTCTTGAAGTATTGTACCAGCAATTATGTCGTCGAATATCAACAGTGTGGATGAGAAACGGAAAGCGGCTTGTTCAGTACTAGGGAGCTGGACGTGTAAAGCAGAGCTCCAAGAGGGTGGGCCTAAAGCATGCATAGCAACCTCGAAACGAGAATTAAACCCCGATTGATCGGATGTTCCAACACCATCTAGGAGCTGCTTAAAGAGAGCCAGTGCAGCGCTTAGGTGTGAGTGGCAGTTCCCGAAGTTGGAGACAGCGATATCAAACCGTTGTACCTGGATAATGGCTAACATGACTCGAACTGCCCCATGCAAATGCTCGGTAATATTGGAGTTACTGATAACCTGAAGCGCTTGCCGTAAAATGCCAAAGGCTTCCCTAGTTTGCGTGAGAACCGCTTCCCAAAGCGGGCCTCCGTCATTAGCCGTGCCCATAGACAGGGAGAGAAAGTAGGAACTCTGGCAGAGTATGGCCTCTCGAACGACGGGACTGTTCGTCATCATGTTCAGAATCCAGGCTCTGCCGCCTTGGAGCAGAGGAGGTTGATAGAAGGGAAACAAGAACGGGAACACATGCTCAATGTAGAACATAATGAGAACGGATTCATCGGGTTCGTTAGATATAGAACTACGACGGCGACTGGCTGGGGTAAACTTGCAGTTGCTCTGTCGATGAGAACTAGCATGGCTGGGTAGGGAAGAGGACGATCCCACCACCTCCCCACGACTCTTGAGACTTGTGCTGAGGTCACTAAATCCCGAAAACGTAGATACATTTTGAGGCTGAGCCGTCTCTAGGTCGGTGGTGGCCTGGGCAAACTCGGCGCGGCTGATTTTGCTGTGGTTCCTGATGCGACGATGACCCCTTTCCTTGACCTTGCTTTTTAAATGCTCGATCATCCCCTCTTGCCTCGCACCGCCGTCCATCCAGAGGGGTTTTTCTTGACTATAATGGCACGTGAGATTGAGCGAATCGCAGTTGTCACAAACAGGATGCCTCTCGTCGCATTTCTTGCGACGCAATCGACAAACCCAACAACCACTAGAGCTCCTGTATGTACTCCTAGCTGTCCAGGCTGACGGCGCTTCTATCTCCATCTTCCTCCTTTCACTGTATACGCATAAATTCGAGGCGGTAAAAAGACACCCTTACCTTACTAAGCAATGAAATAAGTGGTCTTGGATTATCTCATCGGGGGGCAAGGATCTAGATAGTACATCCGTAGGTCCTACTATTGAAACGGAGTAAGTGGACAAGTCCTCAGGGGGGATGTATTGATTTAGGTCTAGCGCGATAATCTGCGTTGAATTTTTTTTATATATATAGTTNCTAAGAAAAAGCTTTTAAAAACTTTTTTAAAAAGTAGCTAGTATTTTATATATNAAATTTATAATTATAGTTACGGTTCCTAGCCCTGGTGGGTGGTTACGTGGTTGCTTGGTTGGTTCATGTAGGCTATTCCTAAATAGGTTAGGTTCATAGGGGTTGGTTGAGGAGGCCCACCTATAAAGGTCAGTCTACAGGGATTCCTTCCTGTAGACTTTCCTTTCCTCCTCACCACAATATTACAGTGTATTTCCAGAATTTACCATACGCCAACGCAAATGTGCACCGACGTAACAAAAAGCTATAAAAGTAAAGGTTAGCAATAGCCAGTATAAAATTACTAGCAAAAACCGCAAAATACCAGAAATATAAAAATTTTAAAATAAAGTTATATACGTTTTTATATAGGAAAATATTAAAAAAAATTAAAAGCTAAAAAACCGTTRYRRTATATAGTATATAAAACTAAAAAANGTTTATTTTAAAAATAACTAAAGCAGTTATAGCTTTTAATTAACTAGGTTTTTAAAAACCTAAAGCTTTAGTAGCTTAGTGGTTTTTAAGCTTTTTTTTTTTAAACTATTAGGTTTAAAGTTAAAAGTTTAAAATCTATAAAGCTAAAGTTTAAAACTTATTTAAATTTATTAGTTATTTTTNAGTTAGTTTAGTAGTTTTATTATTTTTTAGTTATTTTAGTTAATTTAAAAAATTTTAAAAAAATTCCTTTTAAATAAAGGAAATATAAAACGGAGTAGGTGGCTTAGCTATTTTACAAGCTACAGGCTTATAGCTGTGCCATAAGCTATAAAGCCTGAAAACTTTTTAGAACTTTTGTTACTTAGTTAGTCAGCTATTTCACCTATATTCTAGAGTAGTAAACGTTCTTTATTGTTTCCTTGATTCTAGTGGCACACACCTAGGCCGAAGGGCCTAGGTGGCCGGCAGGTCCTATATTATATGCCGTTTTAGTATATACGCATAGCACCTAGAGGCTAGAGCTTAGGTTTCGACCTGATAACACAGCACGTGGCTGGAAGGAGAAATATAGGGGATTGATGGGAAGTGTATTGGCCTCACTTGTTTTCAAGTTGGACTACGTAATAGAAGAAAACGTCGAGACTTACTTCTAGCTAGCAGACAAGGCCTATAGGAAGAATAGTAAACTAAGTTTTATGACAGGTAGAAAGTGATAGATAGCAGATAATGTCTTCATGTGAGGGATCAGCTTGCAAATCGGAATACCCCGCCTCTAATCTTCATATTTATTTACCTGACCCATCATACTCCTGTAAGAGACATTTCGAACCTCCTAGCTGATGCACTGAGAATACCGAGAAACAATGGAAAACCGACAGAAACGGTTCGAGGCTACCGCCCAGTTCTTATTAGAAAAGTTCCCCCGTGAGCGGGAGAATAAATATGATAATGAGGAATGGGTTTTGTATGAAACGTACATTCCGCAAGTTCTAGCTCTTGCGGCCAACTACAACGATTCACAATCGAAGCCGGACCCGCTCATTGCCAACATGGACTTCGTCAATCTGCTCGTCAACGCTGCCAAGTAGGTTATCAAGTCCTTTTACCACTTGGTATTAATTAACAATTAAATAGTGGCATACATGACAACGATACAACTAATTCAGTGACTCACCTACTACATACTGCTGATTTCGCTTATAGAAAATGCCCAGAAGAAGACCGAGACACCCTCACTTGGGCGTACTTGCAATCCTTGAAGGGCATGTATCATTTTTGCACCTCCGAGTTTGCTAGATCTGAACAAGAGATGATCGAAGGCCTTGAGATTCGCCGATAGAATCTTGCGCCTAACGACCTACTCCTAGCCCTCTCTTATAGTTGGCTCGGCATGGCAATTGGTGCTCAGGAGCGATACGACGAGTCCTTAGAACTGCTGCGTAAAGCCGAGGAAATCCTGGATGGACCGGCTGGCGATATTCCTACGAGGAAAATGGTCTGGAGGTTTAACACCTCGAGAAATTACTACTGCATGGGCAAGTTTCAAGAGGCCGAGGCCCTTCTCAGTAAAGCACTAGAACAGGCGGAGGCACTCGGAGGCTGGTATCAACTAGTCTAGTATGGGCCCAACCTTGCTGCCCTATTTTCATCATGATGATGCTAACAAATTCAGTGCTCATCTCACCTTTAGCTCGCTGAAAACGAGAATAGGGCAGCTTGGTAATGCAAATGAACACGTCGACATAGCTAAGCACATCATTGAGACATCAGGGCTCGCTGCTCGGTTCAGCTGGCTTAGTTCATACACGGCGTATCGCGCTGGCGACGTGGCGATGAAGCAAGGTCGTGTCAAGGACGCCATGTGAGAAAATGACCATTTTACCCCCCTCCAATCCCTTGCCAAGTACTAATAATTGCTCGTAGCGAAGAAATGGAGAAGGCGACGATAATTGGAAAGCTCGTAAAGGCCCCCATTGGCATTCTATGTCGTTGCATCCATGCCTACTCAAAAGCTTTGGCGATGGATCCTACAAGGGCAGAGGAAGCGGAGCACCAACGACAAGAAGCAAGGCGGCTACGGGCACAGATACCCGGGGACTCTGGCGACTTGGATGATGAGAGCGACCAGGTGTTTGAAAGGCTCGTGAAAATGGATCACCGTTAGTGGACGTGAAAAGGGCATAGGCTGCCCTGCTTATAAGGATAGTCCTAGTAGCAAATAGTCGCTCTTAGACGAAATACGGAGCTTGCTATTCAACCCATAGCTTATTTATATATTCATACTTAATGGGTTGTGTGACAGATCAGTGGAACTGTATTATGTAACCTGCATATGAGGTCAGAGAACGGAAAATCTATGAGCCGAAGGCTCGTATAAATAAGGGCCCCAGGGCCCTAGGTCTTCCTCTTCTATATAGAATAATAACACAATCTGAGTCTCCGTTACACTCCTATGTTGATCCCTTATAGTTGGCGCTCTAATCGATGGCTGTTAGGTCGATCGATCTCCGCACGATCATCCAGATTGTCATTTAGATACATAGGACCTACGGGCTAGTAACCAGACCCATTCTGCTTGCCGTCTTTCTAAGCCCTCCAGGTTTCCTAAGTGCACATGATTACGTAAATTAAGCAATTGCACGTTGCCTAAGAACCCAATCTTCAAACTTGAGTATCAAGTTTCATAGCATTGTTAAGACTTCCTAGCAGTCTCTTGTAAAGGTCAAACAAAGCTAACCCTACCTACTCTACAAGACTCCAATAATTTGAAGCCTTGCCTAACTTGCAAAGAAAGTGGAGCATCGAGGAAAAATAGCTAGGCGTATAAAAAAAGGTCAAACTTCGAGTTGAGGTCCTGATATAGTTGCCTATAATTGCAACTAAAGTGTCACCAAGTCCTAATTATACCTATAGTGGTAGGGCTTCTGTGGATAAGATACTATCTGGCGGCCAGAGGGTTCACAAAGGGCGCCTGCCTACCAAGTACCCTAGGTAGACTTAGGTAGACGTTAATACTACTACTACCTACTGCTACTACTACCTACCAAGTACCTACGTTTATGGTAGCGGTGTAAAGCTTTAGTGGGTAGCCGGGCGGCCACCTTTCATGGCGGGGGACAAACCCCCTATTACCACCCCTATTTAAAACTAGTTTGACGATTAGAACAAAGATAGACCTGCAACAAGTATACTATACGAAATACTTACTTACCTAAGCAAACCGCACGTCTTTAAAATTAACCTTCAATGTATATTTAATGCTTTTACATTTAGTTTAGTTTAGTATATAGATTGCTTATTTTTTTTTTTTTAACGTTATATGGATACTTATTGCAGGCTGATTGCTATTGCAACTGCGTTGGGTAGAAATGGGTAGAAATGGGTAGAAAATGGGGCAATGTTCAGCCAAGTAGGCAGGGGGTTGTTCCTGGCCATACAAGGCGGCTCCAGGTATGCTAAAGTGTCAGGTACTAGGACTCTACACCCTGGTGAACCAAGACAAAGAATATGCACACCTACATACGCCTCCCTTTGCCCGACCAGTTTAGCGTCCTCTCCCATGCGTCTCCTGCGACGGGAAACTGACGGCAGTTTCCAATTAGTCGACTATTTTGGTCGGAACGTCCCGAGATATGCTATCTTGTCGCATACCTGGGGGCCGGATGACGAAGAAGTCACTTTTCGAGATTTATCGAATAATAAGGGAAACAGCAAATCTGGCTATAAGAAGATCCGCTTCTGTATAGAGCAAGCTTTTAAAGATGGCCTAGAATTATGCTGGGTGGATAGTTGCTGTATTGATAAATCTAGCAGTGCAGAACTTTCAGAAGCTATTAATTCCATGTTTAGATGGTACCGCAACGCTACTAAATGTTATGTATATCTATCCGATGTTTCGACGTGCCACGAGGTGAGAGACCCTTCGTCTTCTCGGCCGCTACGGACCCAGGCTTTCCAGAACAGCAGGTGGTTTACTCGGAGCTGGACGCTCCAAGAGCTTTTAGCCCCAAAATCTGTCGAATTTTTTTCTCGGGATTGGGAGCGACTGGGAGATAGGACTACATTACAACGAGAAATCCATGATATAACCAATATCCCTATTCCAGCCCTCCAAGGAATGTGTTTATCACAGTTTAGCGTTAGTGACCGAATGTCATGGGCTGAAGCCCGCAAGGCAAAACGCGAAGAGGATGTGGCCTACTCTTTGCTAGGCATTTTCAATGTTTATATGCCACTGATATATGGAGAGGGTCGGGAAAACGCTTTTGCTCGGCTCCGAAAAGAGATATATCAGTCTACAGGGTACGTATTACCTACATACCGCGTTTGCTTAGCCATAATCTCTAAAGTCCGTAGAAATAGTATGCGCATATTAATAAGTTCATTAGCTCATTGTTTAAAATTTACAACTATTCAATACAATCCAACAGCTTCGGTGGCACTCAGACAAACATTACAGGCAGCAGCAACCAGTTCTTTGGCAGCTTCAATGGCCCCGTACGATTTGGCTGATCTCTGCACTCGCCCTTATCAGAGTTGGAGTAGGGATGCGTTAGAAAGAGGGGACACGTTGCATCATACTATCAATACCTACATATGTAGGTTTAGCGGGGTCACTACATTGTTTTCGACATGCTGAATTCCCGAGATAAGCCTAACCAAAAGGGCAACATAGAAGGCCATCTCGTCATCTCGCTATACGATATGTTCTTAGCCTCGGTGTATGATAACATCGGTAGAACGTACCGCCTCAGACAGTTAGTTGAATTGGGACTGAAGAAAATTTAACATGGGGCCCCAATTATGCTCGCATGCCTTACATAAACTATCATACCATCAACTGGGCAGTAACCTCACGTGAATAAGTAGCCAATAAATAACACCGGCTCTTGAGCACCTGATATTCGACTATAGCAATTTTATGACTGGCTCTGACGAAATTCCACCGATCCTGAAAAGGTAGTCCTATCAAAAAGATTACCGGTCCCATTAACATTGTTTTGAGTGCCAGAAAAACTGTTGAATTGGACTGAGTGTTCGTATGCTCCGATGGAAGCACGGCCTGAGCCCCTCCATGATATTGACGGGCTCATCTGAGATAGCCTATCCATCCTGTTGCGCAATCCGTCTATTCGAGTCTTTGCACTGTCCCCCGCGGAGTTGATCCGTAGCAGCTCACATAAGGGTATTCCCATACCTCGTATCAAGTGTTCTATGAGCCTTTTCTTGCTGTCTTGCCTCACGATATCTTCGTAGCTCAGCGTCAGAGCCCCCGAGCCTCGAGCAACAGCGCTGAACACTCTTTCGGTTGCAATGGCATTTTCGCGGAAGGCAGTCATCAGGCGCCGAGATTCGTCAGATTCTCTTGGTATTTGAAGTGTACTCAATGCTTCTTCGATATCGGCAAGCGCTCGACCGGATTCATGAAAAGTCTCTCCAAGATCACCACCATTTCTAATAGTATCGTAGCTGTGATGGGAGTTTTCGACAAGTCGAACCAAACCTCTAACGTCGTCTTGAGGGTTCATTTGATGAACACTGGTAGCGGAGGTTTCGGGTGGGTTGGTGTGTTGCGGTGAGCTATGTTCCCTCATAAAACGAGGGAGGGATAAAAATCTTCCATGGCGTGAAAAACACATCTTTTCTATCTTGATTAAAGAAAGATTAGCACCTTAGATATCAACTTTTATTTCCAAGGAATTCCGCATTCCCCCTTTGGGTCTGCATGTGTGATGGACTTCTAGGTCTAAGCAAAGCATTGCCTTAATAATGTGCACAAATATCCTCTGACRWACAGTTAATTCGGCCCGGGCAGGTTCCGTTCTAGCTATAGAAAGAGTAGTGTGGTGGTACAAATCTTGACCAATAATGCTTTTGTCTGATGGGGTGTCGTAGGACTGAACTATAATGCAGCGGTTCATGAGTATAATAGGTACGCTAGATTCTCACCGCAAAAACATACCTGCTGTTCGCTATTGATGTGCACTATATTATTCATAGTATTTTGAGAGCCCACCTGGATGTTTACATTCCCATTGATTCGGTCACCGATGCTTGACTTGCTGTTCTGGGACCCATTTGGTACACTGCATAGACTGGCTTGTTCATTGTAGTGTAAAACATCAGGGTTCGCCCGATTTTGGCCTCCCGTTTCGTTATCGGTTGGTGTCGTGCTAGGCAGAAACTGAGGCCGGTGGTGGCGACAGTGAGACTGTCCACTCATACAAGAAGCTCGGCACCGGTTACCAAGCACTGTAGTCCCACGGCAGGAATTAGGGATAGGCCTAGGCATACTTCATTTAAGGAAGGTAACAAAGCGAATGACGTTTAGGGGCTATAACTTGGGGGTCATGCGATTGCCGTGGCCCAGAGGTGGTCGTGGGGNAGCAGTGCTATTAATCCTATTGGGAACAAATTATGTGTATGGTAAAGCCAGGTATAGGCTCTACTGGTCTCTCGGAAGGTAGCATTATTTAGCTCGCTGTCATGGCACTTCGTTTCACCGGTCAACATTTTCCCTACTAGCCTATCTACCACACAGGCCCGGGACTAAAAGGTAAAATCACTGGAAAACAACCAGTCTATTCTTATAGATTGATTATCATATCATGGGAAGACTCATTAACTATCGCTGTTGTGGCGGCTACTATACGGGGCGAGCGAGGAGAAGCCTTGAAGGGTAATCAAGGAGAGCAGAAGCCGATCTCGGGAATGGACACGAAGAATTTTCTTGGCTTGCAGCCTGGCTACTCTCTTTAGTGTACATACTACTGGAAGTAGCCCTCAATCAACCAAATTAAATGCATAGAGGCTACATAGAGAATTCATGCATATGAATCCCTCCTCATTATCATCTGTCAACTGCAGAGATCTAGTTTCTTTACATTAAAAAGCGGCTGGTATCATGCTCCAGGTTTCCATGATCGGAAAATCTGTTTTTATCTGCGCAATCGATTGCTGCAAGTGCATATTTCA
The DNA here is from genome assembly GCA_029590615.1 of Nemania bipapillata. NCBI lineage: Eukaryota > Fungi > Ascomycota > Sordariomycetes > Xylariales > Xylariaceae > Nemania > Nemania bipapillata. The sequence goes on along the minus strand of JAPESX010000019.1, from coordinate 1,599 downwards.
ACAATTATATACATGAATATATATATATCAAGATATGTACAGCATCCACAGGTTAGTAGCTTTTATTAGTTCAGTTGCTGTAGCTTCCATACTAGAGCTGAGATAGAGTGGATGGGGGAGCTGCTTCTGGAGATATCACAGGTAGATGAGGTTAGAGTAACTATAGAATTTACTGTTGTAGCTAATGACTAATCATGAAGACCTTACTGTCAGGCAATAAGGCCACAGACGGTACACTACTAGAGCCCGCCACGGATATTCATATAATATTAGATTTGTATATGAAGGTGAGTTCTCCTTCACTTATTAGAGATGGTCTAGAAACCAATGATATTAAGGCCTACCCTATACTGCGAACTACCTGCTTGTCATAGCATTTACTCCGGAGTGAGGATAGATCAGATACTAGGGGTCTCAGAGGCGTACTCCCTGCCACTTTATCACCTGACAATGCTACTGTATAGTGACCTATCTTTACCCTAGGACCTGTCACGGTATAGTGGAGCTTAGGATAAGTAATAGGGAGCTGGGGCTCAACCTTACTGGCTAGATAGCACAGGAGATTAGGCATCAGGAGCCGTGAAGTCGATAAGGAGCTCCTGCACTCTATATTATTATCCTATAACCTAGATTCTTAGACTCATCAATAGGTTTAAGTAATCCCGGTTGGTCTGAGGCATAGTTACCATTCTCTACAAGTACAACGCCGAGGAAAATAAATAGCACATGGCTCTATATTTGAATTTGACTTGAATTCAGCCTCCCTCTAGAAAATGCGGATAGCATACGCTAGACGTCATTTTGTCGAATATTATAGTAATACTTGGTAATCCTCTTCATTATCTAGAGGTCTAGGTTCTATACATAGCCAAAAGGCTAGACGGCTTCTACGCATATCCTAGCTTCCTATTTAACATATATGCCAGGTCGCAATATAGCAGTGGTTTGATGCGAAACGCCTAGCAAAATCACGAATATATTCACGCGAAATTCGAGGAGATCAATTCGGGTTCTCAACTGTAATGGGTAGTAGTGGCAATTTTGGCACCCGTTTAACACATGATATAATACAAAAACAAAATGCAAGTAGCAACAATTCTATAAATACCTAGAACAAAGGACTATAGTGAAACGAATAATTCTTGGTATCGTCATTAACAGAGCATAGCGCTCAAGCGCAATGAAGGGTGAGTTATTGTATGACTATTATTGATACAGTCAATGGCAGGTAGTTAAAAAGATCGATCACGTGTCTCATACAGGGGTACTCATCCATTTATTATAACCATAAGGTTATATGGGACTTAAAGGGAGCTAGGATGATGGCAAGGATTAATACTAAAGTATATAGCAACATAATACCACAAGGAGGTCTGGCTAAAACACCGAGGTGGTTTTGGAGCAGAGAGGGGATATTCTGTAGGCCCTAGTGTGCAGCCGCCGCTAGGTTTAGGATCCACGGCAGACTCTTGCCGCGCTAGTCGCGCATTATGTAGGTAGCTCTCACTGTGGTCTATTTACTTCCTATCACCGTATCGTACCTAGTGATTTTATGGAATCCAGGTGAGGTCCGTGACATTTGATACTGTTTTTTTTTTT
>JAPESX010000189.1:0-24507 GCA_029590615.1 Nemania bipapillata | reverse complement strand
GATCATGTCCATCCAGGACTGTTTCGCGTGCTCCAGCTCAATGGCGATGGTCGTCTTGATCTCGGCCATCTCGGCCTTGGCGAATTCGGAGTTTTCATCTCCCTCAGCGTGGTACTTCACGATCACCTTAAAGGCTTCTTCATGCCTATCCTTACTAATGAGGTATCTGGGACTCTCTGGGATGAAGCTGAAAAGGGGAGGTTAGTGTTGGTAAAGGATCCTCCATGAGATGAGATAAGCAACCTACAAGATGAAGATGACCTGTAATAGAGATGGGGATAGTTGCAAGAGTGAAGGGACTCTGTTTATGTAAGTAAGCACGGGCTATAAGAGCTATTAGATTTCTCATATCACTTTACCTCCAGGACCTAAGGTAAAGAGCGTTAGCTTATGATGATAGATAACAAGATCATAGAACAATTTTGACATACCAATCAGAGTGGATCAGTTGAGTCCCGTATGTCACACCAGAAGCAACAATCGCGCCAACGAAGTAAGCGGCATTGAATAATGATGTCAGAACGGCACGCTCTTTCGGGTATGCCAGTTCACCGATAAGACTCGAGCCAGCGACGATGGCATAAGGAAGGCCAAATCCAATAATCAATCGAGCAATGATATACATAGGTGCTGAGAGCGGGTTAACACGGAATTGGAACATGAGCCCCTATAAATCGCATCTTCCGAAACTGACTCACCATTAACCGCGAACCCTTGAATAAGCGACCCGACGATCATGATCAAACTCCCTGTCATGACACACCATCTTCGACCCAAGTTATCATTAACAAGGGGGATAAGAGGTAGTCCGATGACGGCTCCAAGGGGAAGGGCAGACGCGAGAATGCCCTTGTACCCTCCAGTAGGATGTCCGAAATCTTACCAAACACAAGTCAGTTCCTTCTTGCTACTGGTCAAAGCCCAATCCATCTCGCGTCAGGGAGCGACTCACAGTTGGTCCAAGCAGGCACGAGCTGTACGGCGTTGATGATCTGTGAGTCAAAGCCCGAGGTCATCTCGATACCCATGAGACATGGGAACAGCATGAAGTACAGGTAACGCAGGTTTTTCTTGCGATACCAGGGGACCGGGTCCTCCACCGCCATGCGGTGGACGCGGTTGTCCGTCTGCACAGTGACGCCAACCATCTTGTCAGAATCGCCTCTTCCCACACAGCACAACTGGCTAGCTGGTTTGGATCTTCTCGGCGACGTAGGAGGACGGTGCTGGAGGAAACGACGCCCGCGAGCTCGAAACAGAGACCTAGCAAAAGCCCGTTGGCAGCGCGGGCTCGCCTCGCTCATATACATAGCGACTGCGCGCCCGCGCGCCGGCCCGATAGCAATTCGGAGGCTGTCGGCGGGTAATCAGGTAATAGAGAGGTCATGTTGTGCGCGGGCAAATGATGTGGTCTTTCTGGGCTCCGCTTAAATGTCTAGATATGTACGTGGTTCGATTTACCCGGAGCGCCTGATCCGCGCTGCTTTCGAAGCTGGGGGATAAAGTAGCATTGGGCCCTGCAATGATACATGTGCACAAAGATGGGACGAGTTCTCTTGTCATTGGAGGGACAATCCCACCATACTATAGAGGCTCCAACTAAAGAGGGGAAAGCCGTTTGACAGCTCGATGTAACTATCCACACGAGAAGACGTGTTGTTCCGCTGAATATCGAACTACCACTCTCCGCATTCTTGCCGGTACTCTGGATGTAAGCAACTGTGCGGCGCAGTACTACACCTTGGAGTATAGGATAGGAGGTAGTCACTGTTCTGAACGAATGATAGACGTGGCAGAAATTAATGCTCACCCTAAACCCTCATCACCACCTTGCTCACCTCAACCTCATCAACTTTGTGCAACTCGAAGACTAGACGACTATTCGCCAGGGTTCCCCGCAGACCGACTTCCAGAATCTATCATATTAAGCCCTCGAGATTAAATATGCGGATATATCGAGCAGCTCTAGTTCCCAGACCCGCGGATCAGCCTCGCGCATGTAAGCTCGGCCAGACTTTCCCGTGTTGCATTGCTGGAGACGGCTTGGGTCCCCGACAACCCGGAGAGCCAGGGACTGCACCACGACAGCTTTCAACAAACTACTAAGCGGGCCGGTGGTCGTAGTGAACACGCACAGACACTGCAGCTTCGATCAAATATCCAATGCTGCTTAGTTCTAGCGGTCGTGTCTCAAGCTAGAGATACGTTGGAATTGCTGAACCACTCTGTCGGGTTCTATAGCGGAATTGCTTAGCTCATTCTCAAAGGGATTATAGGGTACCACTTAGAAAAGATAATAGACTATAGGATGCACAACGATTTATAGCGTCGCATACACTAGGATGCCTGTCTCGCAATTATAGGTCCTCCCCAGCTTTTATAATTCAGCCATCTCAACTACTAATCCTTATGTAATCACATATATTTATAACGAGTCCACGGTGTTCGTGAATTATAATATCATTACTGATAGATCGTAATCTCATAGCTAAGATACAATTTTTAGTTGACTAGATAACTCGATCTAAAGCACCTCCCAGTGAGCAGTAGCCAGGCAATTCATTCTTAGCTTACTGCACTTACTTATATTTTCTCTTTTGAAACCCAAGGTACTACAGTGTTCTCGTTCCATCGAGGTACGATTGAGAATTTAAAGCCTAAACTACTAGAGCTGATTGTCCTATGATGAGCAAAACGGAAGCAAATAGCGGCTTCGCTGTTTTTAATGTCTGAGAGTATATATTTGCGACGCGTCCCTGAGATCCCGGTTTGCCGCCTCAAAGAGAAGCTGTAGTGGCAGGCCTAATCGGACTTAGTTGGTCAGATTAGTGAGTGTACTTCAGTTTGTTTGACATTCGCGACTAAAGGGAGGCAATACTAAACTCCCCCCGTCTCAGCCAGATCCTTGTTGGGCTTCAACCTGTAAAATCTGACAAGTCAAGACCTGCCAATCCTCCTTACAAAAGGCCGCAGGGCCTTGTAGCCTCTTTGTATTGGACGCGTATACATTCCTCCTAGCCGTAGGCAGGCCTATGGACTAGGCTTAGCGGCTAAGGCCGTGTGACACAGGATTTAGTTATTATGAGACTCGGTCACAACTATTAGAAAGACAGGGTAGGATAGCATAGAGGTCAATAGATAGATCACCTACTTGATAAACCAGGCAATGCGGTAGCCAGATCTGTCACATTTATAGTATTACAATTACGCGAAGATGCTAGCGGCGTGGCCAGTTATTATTAGTTATTATCTCCGCAGAAGGCATATATTCAACATTCAATCGTCTTAATCCCAACGTAACATTAACCCTAGCTCCTTTTTGTTTGCACCAACCTCGAAAATTCAGGGTATCCGTCCAAATAACGTCACATATCATAATATTAATTATTGCCGAATAGATAGCCATCGTCTTGTTAAACAAGCGTGTCGTTCCGATTAGTCCCTAATTTCCAGCTTAGGACGGATTATAAAACGCCGGTTGAGTCTAGTACTGGACGCCTTTTAGGACCGACTTGTATGTTGTCCAGTGGAAGTCCGGTTTCTACGTTGTCCCCAGAGAGACCAACTGGTTGACTACGATGGGAACGCCACCGAGCATTCAGGGGCGAAGCAGGCGTTGACCACCTCCTGCGCCAACTTTGAGGGATGAATGTCTCATACATTATTCGCCGAAAGTCTTTAGTGAGACCAAATACAATCCAAATAGCTAGGCCGGGCGTTACCCCAAAAGTGTATCCGACAATATTGGACCTGGCTCGTTCGGCGCTGAGATCGGGCGCGGCTGATTTCGCGTCTCGCTCTATGTCATCGCGTTGAGGTAAATGTGTGACAATGTTCGCGACGATGAAAGCCCTGATAATTGTTAGTGGTTATCCAAAACCGTCTTTGGCGAGGAGCCATAGCGGAACAAGCTTACGAGATAAGGACGACAGCAATTGAGAGCCGAATCACTACCCAATTATCATCGAATATCGTGACCTGGGTTGAATATACTGGAGTGATCGAAGATTGATTGTCTTTGGAACTACCACTGCCATTACTGTTCCTGAGGCGAGACCAGAAGCCGCGCACTTCGGACTCGTGAACTCGTCGCCAGGCAAGCTTGGACTGGATGTACACGCGAATAACGACGAACAGTAAAATGATGCTAATGAAGCAACTCGAAACGGCTAACCTAGGTTAGCTCCCATTCAATTATAGTAACTATGATAGTATGGTCGAATGATGCAGAGCAACTGTGGCACTCACATTGTGCATTCGCTACGATCATGTACGCAGTAAAACTGCTCTGTACTGCTGACGTTTGGAGCAAGCCGATCGTAAGGAGTGCTAAGATTATTGGCGTGACTCGACCGACAATGGCAGAGATGTGTTCTGCACTCCGTCTCGTGTCCCAGAAATTGTACACCGTCATCGTTACCCGAACACAGCTTACAGTTGATGTTAGCAATGCCAGTGTGTGTGTTTTTNGTGGTGTGATGACATACTAGGCTAAAAGATAGCTCGATTCTAAGATGTAGCAAAATAACCCTGAAGGCATCATATCAGCCATGCATCTACACTAGAGAGACAGACATTTAATCGTAAATTTCTCAACATACGTATAAGTGCTAGTACTCGCATGAAGCCGAAATTGCCATTCTGGAAAATGACGTCGGCATTATTAGGGTGTGCCTTAATATAGGCCAATTGTTCCCAAAGGAGATCATCCCATAGACTTAAAGGAGTAAGCCGACCACTTTAAGCCTCCTATTAGGTTGGGTAGGACATACGAATAGTTATAAATCTGCTGGATTATGCTGCTGATGGTGCATAGTAGAGCAAAGTACGCTACTAATGCTATATCTATAAACAAACATTCATCAGTCAGAATCTTATTAAGGGATGAGAGGAAAGAACCCACAGCCAAGTCGCTCGTTCGTTATCCAATACAGCCATATAAGGAGACCATTGGTAATGAAGCAAATAAATGTGAAAATCAAGACTCCAACTGCGTCTCCAAGCGTGCCCTCAGGCAGCTGAGACATGGTGTTAGGGCTCTCAGGCGCGACACCGGTGGGTTGGCTATTGTTATGGTATGGGGAGACGGGAGGAATACCGAAGGCAGGGCTATGACGAATGATATACTATCAATGTATTGCTGTACTCGAATAAAGAAAAACGAGAATAAAGAATTAACAAGAAAAAGGCTGTGTTAACAACCCAGAATCCGGAATCCGCCAGTCGGCATTGATCCCTCGCAGATTCCCTCCCCCTTCTGGCGAGGTCGGTACCGATGAGACATGCCTGACTCTGAACTTGCTTAGTTGGCTGTTGGCAAATCGATTTTACTCGGGCTTGCAGACGCCACAACATGCTGGTGGGGTGTTTTCCGCTGACCCCCAGCGGACCCGATGTCGTGAAACCAAAGTACGTGGGCCAATCGGCGTATTTGATTCGCTAATTACCCAAAACAAATGTCCCATGCCAAGCTGTGTTGCCGTGAGGAACTGCATTGAGGATGCTCTAATAGGGCTGGGCATAGGTATTGCGTACATGTATCGACTGCATGGACCTGGCAGACCGACTCGCCCGTGGAGCATTCCAATAAAGGAAATGATCTGATGAATGACCTACCAACATGTTACATAAATACAGTCTAGAGGCGGGCGCTTTCACTCTCGTACATAGTATGTAACGTTCCCTAAATTAATTAACAGTCTTATATTCCTAATATAGAGTTGCCAAAACCCCCAACAGATCGTCCTTAAACTCCATGGAGCCTTTCAAATTAAATCAGACGCTTTGTTCTAGTTTGACTTCTATCGTTCTAAGACTACGGCCAGGCTTAATGCCAATCTACCACGTGGAGGATCAGGAACATTAGCGCAAGACTGCGCCATACAGTTTCGAGTCTCCCTTGTAACGTTCTTTATTCACCTGGGTCCTATGTAGAGGCAAAACGTGGGGGAATTGCTTGCCGGGCAGCACTTATTTTGTATACTTAGCTACTGAGTAATTATAGCAGAATACGGGGCAATAATTACTACCGAGGACAGTTGAAAAGACAAAGGTGAGGAAGTCAGAGCTTCGGGTCTCGATGCCTGATAACAACCAAAGGAGAGCATGAAAGAGGCTGTTCTCTCTAAGATCTCCGAGGAGAGCCGTCCTTGTCACCATCTATTTCCGCGCGGGTCTACTTCAACTCGTATTACAACCAAGCCCGTCACTCAGTGACAAAGCATGGAGACACAATGAATTTATAGTTTTATTCATTGCCAATACCTCCATGTCGACATCAAATGAAAAACGCCACACTACCGTCTACCTTACTAAAGAGCACAGGGACGAATCTCACGGCTTAGGACGCCTTCTGTACAAGTACCTTGTCGAAAGGGTACGACTGAACAAAGCCTTCAAGCCCATAATTAGAGGGTCTAGAGTACTCATGTTACACATGGTCACGCCATTCTCGTCTCCTCACATGCGACATGTGTTGGGCTGGATTCGGCCGTATACTCGTGGAACAGTTCCTGTGATAGGCGTTTTACTTAGGTAAGCGGCCCAAAACTCCCACCACGATCTAGTGGTTACTGTTATATCAAGACAAGGACAGATCTGCTACTCCAGGTGTGTCGCAGCCGAATTTAGAATGGGCGCGAATCTAGACTAGAAAATAGTGTATCCCAAGTAGTCGAATCAAATTCCATTTCGAATTGGCTTGCGTTCTCCCAGAATTCGTTTATGGAAGGATCGATAGTGAGCGAACCCTCATCGACTCCGAGGCTGTGCTGTGAGGGGCCTTCTTGTGCATTTTCAAAATGGCCCATGCTTTCCTCGTCAAGTTGCTGGGTTGGTTTATAGAAATGACTGGTCACCGATCCCTCTGCTGTAAGATTAACCTGGTGTTTACGTAGTACTTCTCCTACAGAATCCAATGATCGGCTCAAGAGAGGAGAGATAGCTCTAGCACCCTCAAGCATATGCAAGGTGGCCAAGACCTCCAATTTCCTCTCCTCGTGGTCTGCTTCGTGCTTATTAAAGCAGAGATCCATGACTAGAATCACTAATGCAAGGTGCGTATAATGGACGGCCATAGCCATGCGCGCCGTCTCCATCGAGGGCGAGTCCCCTTCCGTTTTTGGCTCTTCGTAAAGCCGGATGACTGCCCGCGCCGATTCAAGGCATGCCTGTCTCGAATATGCGTATCGAGAATCAGAAGTAGTCCTTATGAGGAATTTCTGATGTAATCTGCACCGTCTGGTATGAGCCGCTGCTAAGATGCAGTATCGCATCATAGGGATCTTCGTGTATACAGTCTCGAGATGTTTACTCTTCTGACGGCTTTCTTCATCAAGTCGGAAGAAATAAGGGAGTTCCGTGAAGAAATCTTTCAATCTTTGATCCAATGCAACGATTTGCTCGTAGGGAATCTTCATAATCCTCGGCGTATCTATAGGAATAGTATCAGTGTACTCCCGAGATAAGCGTGCAAGGCGGATCCTTGCTAGAAGAAATGTAACGCCATTCGGCTGGGTATCTGTAGTCGATTCGTTTCCACTAGATGGAGGGGTCACGTCACCGTCATGGTCTTTAGGTAGTCTGACCTGGAAATGACTGGGGTGGATGAAGTATGTGCCTTCCTGAGGGCCTGACATCGTCGACTGAGCCCTAGTTATGGATAAGTTCATACAATCACTTAAGAGGTGAGATTAGACATACCAGTCCGAAGCTATTAGGTGCCAATAGACCCTCCGTTTTACCTCGACGTCAACTAGGACACGCAAGTTTGAGCTTTCGCCCCGCGCGGTGTAATCCTCCGCATCTATTCGGTGTAAACCAATGTCCCGGGCCATCGACACCGCCAATGCCAACAAGTTACGGTATCTAGCCGAGAATCCGTCCAGATGATACGTAACATATGACATGAATATTAAAGCCTGGATATCTTCCAAAGTGCCCGAGGTGTTACGGCGCGAATATTCCAATACGTCCAATGCATATCTACTCCAATATTTGGAGAGACGAGTTGTAGCATTTCCAGTAGCCGCCGATTCGGGATTTGACATATGTCTGTAAAAGAAAGCGCTTAGTGCGAAAAGAGAAAGGAGCAGAGCGGCTTGGCCAGGTAGAACAGAGTAATTCTGGTTAATTCGTATGTAAAAAGCCTTCATAAGCGACCGAACAGTTGGGAGGTGTACAATTTGACACATGATCCACGTCAGCTTCAAAGCAGTCAAAAAGGTCGACTGCCGTTTTGTAAGTTGGAAACGGAACTATCGTCTTGTTTCTATGCCCCGGGGATGTTGAGGAAAGATGTTGTAGATTCTCGGGTAGCTCGAGAATTTCATCTACGCTACGTATGGTAAAAGCTAACTCATTTGATAGAGATGAGATCTAGATGTTTGTTAGTAGCGCCTACAAATCAATACAGAGGGCAAATGTGATGGCTGTACGATAACCTACAAGAGAGTTTTCTCTCACTCCGATATTGTCAAGCAACTTCAAATCCGTATCTCTCTCATCCTGCTCATGGCCATAAACAGAATCCTCAGAATTGGAAGTGAAGGTCGCCGGATGTTTCCGGCCAGGGGTACCTTCTGCTAACACTATGGACTCTAGTCGTTCGATCCGCGCCAGAATTTCAGTATTATTCTGTATTTCATGATTCCGAACTCTCTCGCTTCTAGAAGGTGGAATGAGGAAATGACATAGGATATTACGAGATTCGCAGTTTGAGCACGGTTGTGCTCGGTTACATCTCAGTTTTTTTGATCGACATAGCTGACATGACATAGGCTCGGGGCGACCCCTCCTTGCCTGCATTGTTATTGATATAGCGGCCTAGCTATTGAGATTCGTAGGATATAAAAATTGAGGAGAAAGAGGTCCATAGAGTCTGAAGGCAGATGGTCCGCGGAGGTCCGGATCGACTTTATAAGCTGACGAGCAGGATTCGGAGGATTACTAATACGGCCAGTATTTTTTAATACTCTCCTTAAGGTATTAGATCAACTTCATTTGGAATATGGAGGGATCCAGTAAACCATCAATGCTAACTTATTGGATGAGCATACTACCCGAAACGCGATTGACTTTCAAGGGGGCCATGTTCGCCTTCATAAGGGTTGAGGTGGTTCTAACATGGGTTAATGTAACATCCGCGGAGCACCGTAGTGATTTGCTACGGTTTCGCGAACATGGATTCATTACAGTAGGATGGAGCAAGGAAACAGAATAATCATGACTGGCTACTTAAAGCTGGATACCCTCGAGAACTCCGCAATAGACTTCTACTAGCCGGGACATAGATACATAAATTACTCCAAGCAATAAGTCAAGAAATTCGTTATTCATCCACTCCGAAACTCTCTTCAAAATGCCCAAGCAAGTGATTGTTCAGCCTTCTCTTGAGTCGTTCGATATTATCGATACTCCCATCCCTATTCCCAAGGCAAAGGAGGTTATCATAAGAGTAGCCGTCGCGGGGTCAAACCCTAAAGACTGGAAATACCCTCTTTGGTGAGCACCTCATGCGTATATGAATTTTCTAATAGTTAGAATTCTAACCACCTTGTAGGAAGAACTGGCCACACAATAGCGGCGATGATATCGCTGGCATCGTTTATTCAGTCGGCAAGGACGTCTATGAGTTTAAACCAGGTGATCGCGTCGCAGCTTTGCACCAAGCTGGAAAAGAAAACGGTAGCTATGCGGAGTATTCAGTTGCGCCGGACTGGACGACCTTCCATATCCCCCAGCATGTGGCCTTTGAAGAAGCCGTTACCATCCCTACCGCAGCTCTAACTGCGGCCATCGTGCTCTACGTGGACATGAAGATCCCTGCACCCTGGGATGTGGTAGGATCCGCAGCCAACAATAAGACACCAATTCTGATTTACGGTGTCACGTCCGCCGTGGGCGCATTTGCAGCGAAGCTAGCACGGCTTTCGGGACTCCATCCCATCATTGGAATTGCTGGTCGAGCAAGTGACTACGCACAGACCCTCGCCGACTACGTAGTCGATTATCGCCAAGGAGAAGACAGCGTCGTCAATTGTGTTGAAGAGATCCTAAAGAAAGAAGGATTAGGTAACAAAGTCTCGCATGTGTTCGATGCGATTAGTGAGGGCGGGACGCTCGAAACAACTCTACGATTCCTTGACGCGAGCGCAGGTATCGTGAGCACAGTCCTGCCCCCGGAGTTGTTCGCTAGGGACAAGGAGAACTTCGCGTATCCACCTGGGGTGACAGCCATCAACAGCGCTGTCCCACGCGTACACTCGACGCATAAAGACTTCGGGTATCTCTGGTCGCGTTACCTCGGGAGACTGCTCGAAGAGTGCAGATTAAAGGCACACCCCTTTGAGGTCGTGCCTGGCGGGTTACATGGCGTAGTAACTGGGCTGCAAAAGTTGAGGGATGGCAAAGCTAGTGCTATCAAGTACGTGTATAGGATTGAGGACACGGAAGACGCGCCACCAATTTCCAGTTCCAGTACTTCGTCATCAAAGCAATCCCAGGCCAAGCCCCACCCCTTGGCCACCTTTCCGTTCCCATCTTAGTTTCCAAATGTCATGGCTAGGAGCGGCTACTTAGTAAAAAGACTATTCTGACTGGGTAGGTGTCCGATACCGCTATGATGGGGAAAACACAGGCTATGAGGGTGGTATGGATCTTATATATACAGTCGTTTTTTGATATCAAACAAACAAGTCTACTTAGGGACTTCGATAAACATTGTTTCTGTGAATAGATAGGGTTGAGCATCCACTCCATTAATATAATATCGCGCACATACTTCGTAATTTCGTAATACTTTGTAGGGAGACAGCTATGTACTCTCAGCAGGCGATTCCTCCGCTNGGGGGAACTTGTGGTTTATTAGCCCCCCAAAAGAAAACTACTACGGCAGCTGATGCAGACCACTGTAGTATTCCGTATTAGTTTTTATCATAAGATATTTAGATGCTTTGAGGTTCGCAAAGCTTCTAGTTGGGATCATAATAGGAATGACTGAACCAAGAAAGCGATATTTGGAATTACTTACGAGAGCAAAATTCCATGTCAATGTCCCCCATCCAGCGGACTTGACAACATAACCAGCCCATATAGGACCGATAATACCGCCCAATGCGAATGCCATATTGAATAGCCCGTATGCAAGGCCATAAACGCCTTTCTCTCCGAAGATTCCAGGATTCTTAGCCTCTTCGGCTTCAATTACATAACTAATCTCGGCCATCAAGGGAGTCATAGAGAATGGGAGCGTGACTCCAGCAAGAGCCAATAGAACCGCTAGGAGTGCCTTATGTTGAATGGTGTTCTCGGTGACAAACCGCAAAGAGATCAGGACCGGAATAGTCGCAACAAATCCGGCAAACGACGGCCACTTTGCACCGTAACGATCGGATAGCCAGCCTGCTAATGGTGCTACAAATCCTGGCAGGAAGAGAGCTAGGAATAAGACTGCCACAGCTGTTGAGTTCCAACCAAATAGCCCCCGGACAAAGAGCGCCAAGACAGCGTCAAACCCTATCCTATTATGAATGTCAATAGGTTGCTATAATGACAGGGAGATGCTAGGGACATACAGTATACCAGATTCAACGAGGATACCGTATAGCGCTGCAAGAAGCCTTGTGGACTTTAATAGCGTGATAATTGGGCGGCCTCTGTGCTTCCCTTGACTCTCTTTCGAGCCGTTACCCTGCTCATCACGATCACTAGCTTCTGCAGCAGGATCTACAACTGGGGCTTCAGTGTTAATTATATTAGTAGAACTCCTGGGAGGCTGGGTATCCAGGATATTTGCGGGAGAGGTCTTCTCCACATCGTCTTGGGAATTCTCGGCCACGGCCTCAGGTTCCCTAATCCATTGCCTAGCAATCTTCTTCTCAATCATAAGAAGACGTAGCACAATGTCCAGCCCCACGACGCCGAAGGCAACATAAAACACAGCGTAGTATCCGGCATGATTGTACACAACGCCGCCGATGACAGGAGCGAGAAGGAGGGCAATGCTCATGGAAATGTTAATGTATCCCATGGCTACGCCAACTTTGCTACCCATCGTGTCTACAAGTAAAGCACATCCAACACTCCATACGACGGCTGCGCTCACTCCCTGTAGTAGTCGACCTAAGATAAAAAGCCCTATAGAATTTCCGAAGGCTAGTAATAAACTCGAACCGGCAAGGGCGACCAGTCCTAGGAGCAAAGGCCATCTTCTCGAAGACGTGTGATCCGCGTATATACCAGAAACAGGGCTGCCAACAAACAAAGCCGCGCTATACGTCGCCAGCAATATGGATACCCAGTATTGAACGTCATCTTCAGGAACTCCAGCCTGAGCTGATAACGCAAAGGGAAGGACGGGCACGACCAGAGCGTAGAAGAATATATCAGTGAAGACAGCCAAATTCACTAGACACTAGTATAAGCAATTGTCGCGTTTCACAAGCGCGATTGGGAATGTTGTTAGATGGATTTAGCATATGCGACAAACATACCAGCGGTAGCTATTAGGGCGGTTGAAGACCGGAAGGAGAGGAAGTGAGGTGGCTTGCCGGATGGTCCTGCTGTGCCACCCGAGAGGAATTGTTGCACATACCCGAACCGCCCCATTGTCTTCTCTTTGTTGTCCGTGGATCAAATACACCGAATATACAGATGGTTTATTACAGATCAACCATGACTCTCGGAAAATTAGTGGAGCGTCATAATTAGTGGATTTGACTCGAAGGGAAGAGCAACTACTGAAAAGTAAACATGTATATATATATAAAGGGAAAAAACCATCCATGTATAGGTCCCATAGCTATATTTGATCTCCGATCATGAGCCCGATTTTATGTGGGTATAGGTACCCGCGGCACCCGCCGGCTAGTCTTGGCTAGGAACCTCATTGTCCACGCAGTTGCTAGCTCGTCATGACATCCGAGTTAGACGTCAAGCCGACTCATACTAGAACATACATAGCCGAAGGGTATGGGGAAAGTATATAAGCTGTGTAAGAAGCAAATATATATTCATGAGTCAAGTGAAGTATTTATTCTATTAACCACAGAGGCTCAATGTCTCACGATGCAATGATGCGATGATGCGAGAGGGGATGCTTTACTTATTGATCATGKTCTCTCGTCATTAAATTAGGTATGAGGTTGCTTGGTGGTCTCTTCTTATCTCCGAGGACCCTAAATGAATGGCGGCCAGCTGGTAGGCTTCTGCCAGCTGCTTTTCATTTTCTGCTAGGTCTAATGCTTGCTGCCCCACTGAAATTTTGGTAGCAGCTCAGGTTTTGTGCAATCTACAATCTCCCATACTCAAGTCTGCCTATTTTGATGCGATCTCTTTTAGTGAGGACATTGAACTCGCATGGATTGAATCGCTAACGAAATGGCCAACAATTCAGCTGTCTCCGAGGAGTTTTCTACATTACCAATCTCAATCCCCGCACTACCATCCTACCCGGTCCCAGCGACCCATTATGTATATCTTCGACGAAATGCCCCCAAAATAGCTACCCCGGACGATTCCCGAAGTTTGTATCTTGCCAATGTACCCGTCGACAGTACTGAGGCTCATTTCCGCGCCTTGTTCTCGAGTCTAGTTGGGGCCGGTCGATTTGAGAGCATCACATTCGAACATGATAGAAAGAGCGTTAAAATTTCCCACGAACCGGCGCAGGCCGAAAGGCTGGCCAAGCATCACAAGAAGAGGAAGAGAGAAGAGGAAGAGCTCCAACACAAAAAAGAGGAGGCTGCCGCGGAACTTCCAGATACATGGACCCGAGAACTGCATCGCAGTGGCAGCTCCGCCATTGCTTTGCTTGCTGATGAGAAGAGCGTGGACTCTGTCTTGAAGGCTGTAAAAAGGCTTAAGAAATCAAAAACATATCCAATATGGGGGGAAGGGGTTAAAAGTGGTGTCCCAACGTTTGGTTCACAATGGTTAAAGGCTCATAATAAGCTCTCGTACCCAGGCAACGACGCCGTGCAGGCCATGGTAGATGCTTATTTCACCGTATTCAACCGAAAAGAGGAGGAAGCACAGCAGTTGGCCAAGAGATTACGTAACGAACCAGATGAGGATGGCTTTGTTATGGTTACTCGTGGTAGCCGCAACGCGCCGGCCAGACGGGACGAGGCAGAGGAGGCGAAGCAGAAGATGCTCGACAGGCAACAGAAGAAGAAGGACGAGATGCAAGATTTCTACCGCTTCCAGCTACGCGAAAAGAGAAAGGCCGACCAGTTAGAGCTTCTGAAGAGGTTCGACGAAGACAGGAAAAAGGTCCAGGCTATGAGGGAAAAGCGTGGAAAGTTCCGACCCGAAGCATAATTTCTCGCCTAAGCGAACGGGGCATTCTACAACTACTAGTTTGGTACGTCCCATTTCTTCGACAAGAAGTGAGAGGAATAGGATGGACATAGCTAGTGGGTTAGTGAAGGATTGATACCTATGTGAGATTTTATACGGTAAGCAGATTCACAGCTAGCTAGTGTCCCTCTACATGATGACGCACGCGGGGCCAGCAAATTGCTCTCAGATCTGGAATTTCAGCGTCTTGACAGCACGTGCCGAAAACCACCGCGTACTTTAAATCTTCTCAATTCCTCTGACAACGTCTCTCATTTCCGTATCCCTTACCTTCTCTTGCTCGTCCATTCGCTAAAACGAAGTCTTAGGAAACCTCGCTAAGGGGGGGTAGCCTGATCCGGAATTGGCGTGTTCATCCTCATACCTTCTTGGCTGGCGAGTTCATCTCGCGGAACCAACGCCAGCCTGTTACTTAATTCGGCCGCCTCCTGCTGCTCTCTGCGCTGTCTTTCAAAAAGCTCTTGGAGGACCTCAGGATCAAGTTGGTTTGGTGGTGGTGGACCCACTTCAATACTCCATATATTCCCTGAGCAACTTTCCCCCGGCGCCACTAAAAAGCAGCCGACTCANGAATCCCNTGGGTTCGTCTGACCCCCGGCGGCGCNGCCAACGCGAAGCGAATAATAAAATTAAAATGCCAAGCATAATAGGAGCTATAATGGAAATGGTAACAATTAGGGGAATGCCTAAATCTTCTGTTGTAGACTCGTTGCTTTCGGACGCTGCCGATGACTCGTTACTTTCTAACCGTGCCAATGCCGGTGCTGGTGAACTAGTTGGCTGTGGTGGCCATCCGTACTGAGCTATGCGGGATTTCTGACTCATTACGTCTGAAGGGAACAGCGGTAGATCGATTGATTGCCATACTGCCATGATCGGAGGATGTCGTGCCTGGACTTGATGAACTGGGATGTAGAAATCCTCTGAGGTCACAGCCGGCGCAATTAGAAGCGTTGTTGTCGTCGAAATGACTGAGTTACATGACTGAGCATCCCAATCGAAGCCCCTGTTAAAAAAAANGGAGTGTTAGTGACCTAACTACTTATTTTACACAAAGTGATCTATCTACTACCCCAGAGTACGGTAAACATATGTTGGGAAACATGCCTTTGGCAACATATATCCGTGTAAGTTATGCCAGCTGTGCCGTCAGAGGGAGACGATGAAACCGCCGCGATATCCATACCAGACGGACAAGCTCCCGGACTATAGTAATTCTCATAAGCCAGCGGGTCCGGCTGGCAAGCCCGGTACAGTCTGTCGATTGTATCGCTGAAAATGCCCCACTCCGTATAGTACCCGTCCGGTTTCGCGATCACGTAGTAGCGGTCCTTGCACTGCGCCGGGGGCGTGAAGATTGTCGTTAGGGCTCGGGTCACCGTCTGCGACGGAATCAGTTGCAACAGCGGAGCCGTTTCCCCCGAGGATGTCGTCATGGGGGCCGAGGGTGTCGGGTGCGTCTCGGTCGTGGGAGTAACCGGGATCATGTCAACGATGTTGTAGGCTTTCGGTCTTGGTGAACGCTCTGACCAGGGTTGTCTGCTCGCTTTGGGTAGTATGGGGTGAATAGGAGGCGAGTCGGTTTCTGGGACCGTGACGGCAGCGATTAAGGGGTTATTTGTAGACATGGCCACATGGTGGAAAAGCATAAGGTACTATGTATCAGCATGGCTGTTGCGTGCACGCATCATACGAACCTTTCACCTCCTTGCGTTCTTTAGATGCCGTGTGAATCGGCGTACGAGCAGGGTGTTAGCGTCCTGGCCGGCAAGTAACGATTCGACGAGGTTGGCCATGCTGTGAGTATGATCTATGCGCCCTAGAAACCATAACTTTTGAGCTATCATGAGAAAGCTCAGCCGTGTTAGAGTGCTCCCAACTAAACCCCCGGTCCTATTTTTAACCTTTGTATTCTATTGGCATGGACTCAAGACCTAAGCAAGGCCGTCGATATCTCCATTGGGCTAGGAGGACTATCTTGTCATAGATAAACACACACAGGGCGTATAGCCTCATCGTGGACTTCATGGGATAGGGAGGGTTCTCTGGATTTAACTTGTAACACGGCGTCCCCGTACTCGTAGACGGGTTTCATGGTGGTTGGACAGGAACGTGCCTCTAGGGAGAATATGATTTATGACATGGACGGATATTCCCGCCGTAGGTCATTTCCTGCCGTTTCCTGGGGTGCATTGCCGCTGTGATACTATCCCTCGCGTGTCGCTTGACAGGTATGGTGGGGTGAGTACTGTTGTACGTTCCGTTGTCGTTTGCGATTTTCCGCTACTGGGTACGTGTACCTGAGAGCAATTAAGCTTAAGTTAGGTAACTCAACGAAGAATTCGAAACAAGCGAGTTGACAGATTGTATCGGGCGCGGCATCATATTTCATAGTGGGTGCCTCGTCGAAGTTTCGAATATGGCTCTAGAACTTGTTACACATTGTACTACATTAAAATATATAGAATACAAAGCTGGCTTGTTATGGCCTCAATCTAGGTATAGAGGAGCCCAGCCGCCCTTGACTTCGACGTGTTTGCGGGGTCATTCGGTCGGTTTAATACCCACGGCTCCGGCGGGAGATATACCGGTAACGGCTTTATTATAACTATATTGCGCGAAGGGCCTCGCTCGCTTCTAAGCATAACGGGTCACATTCTGGTCATAGTCAATCGTACGACTTCTAGGATAGCTATTATATTTATGTTGGACTCTGTATACTATAAAGTAGGAGGTCACTATATACAATCTTATATACTAAGTATATACGTATGCTTACTTGTAATTAAGTAGATAGGCCAAAGGAACTGGTGGCATAAAGTCAATTCAGCCAATTCAGCTGAGGTTTTGTAAATCGTTGTTTACGTGATGCACAAAACTATCTATGTACAGTACATGTAGTTAGGTATGCCTACCTCAGGCCTACGCTAGATCTGGGTATCAGCGCCGGTGAGTGGCAACTTTACGGACATGTAGTCGTAAGCTGGCGGGCTTTACCATCCAACTCATATGCACCAAGCCTAGGTAGTTGAAGGGGAAGAAATACGCCAAGTATCGGTTTTGTACCTGACTTTCTCTCATTAAATTAACACTAGACGCCACGTTTCGTCGCTTCAGGGATAGGTACCTTGCTGATTTAAACGAAAGTCTAGAAAATTCGGCAGAATATCCCTTCCGCCCCAGACAAGAGTACTTTGCATACTTGGTCTACAGAAGCCACTTGTACATAACTAAGTCCTAGTCTATACTTCGGTAGGAAGACTATAAGCCCACTAGCACACGAGTAGACTAGTACATTTGCATTTTATGTCCACAGTTAGCTAGCCACAATTTGCGCTATTCGTAACTTTCATGATATCCAACCCTACTAGGTGCGAATGAGACTGTAGACCATAAAAACGCTTGACTGTATAGTATGCTGTCCATCGTATTGTGAAACTCGTCACCTACATCCTACTTACATGACCACCTGAATTGGAAGAGATAAATAGGTTATAAAAGGTGTGGTCCCACTAATAAATACCCTTGAACATGTGAAAGTCTAGACCACACTTGGTAGAAAATGACAAGCATGGGGCTGGTTTGTTATGGCAGGGATATGGCCCACTTTCTGCCTCCATTTTCCCCATGCAACTTGTATCCGGAGGGATGGTGTGAACATGCTGGATGTACCTGCTGCAGGCCTATATGTACAACCGCCGCATACCGAGTCGCCAAGAAAACAACGCTGAAGTGTACAAGCAGATTAGATACGACTGTGCTAGACCAGGCTACAATATATCGCGTATCTCGTGCCCAACGACACGTCTACACATATATATGTAGGTGGAAGGCAGGATGATCGTTGGGTTTTTGCACGATTGATTCTTATGGCGAGATCAAGGTACACTCTACCCAGTCTATCTACATTGGTGGTGCTGTGGGTATGTGCAAATATTGTACGTGCAGGTCTAGGCGAACGGTCATTGGACCCGTGCCAATCTCTCTCTGGGAGGTGATCGGCGATCGATGCATCTTTTTCTTCAGTGGTTCGACATGTAGGTATATTCTATTATCAGGACAGACAACCGAGCAAGCGATATTCTTGATACGGTATCGATGAGGTTCTTTGATTTTTGGTTGATAAGAAAATAAAGAACTAAATTTACGACAGATGTCATAACAGCAAAAAACGACGGTAACATGTCCTGTGTATCAGGACAGTGCATAGCAACATAGCATTAGTCCTGATTAGGATCTTGATAGGAGCTACACTGCCGCATCTACCAAGTTCGGTAACAAGGTCGCAGTGTGCCAGAGGACGGATGGACTCGTACGTTACAGTATAAATACAGTGCTACACATACAAATAGACTTATATACAGGCTTACCTGACTTACTTCAAGTACTTCCTATATGTATGTAGGTACCTTTCTTCCACCGGAGCAGTTTCACCCTGCTCTTCAGCAGGAACTGGCATCGATTCAGAGCTTTTCAGCTGGCTAATCCACTTTCAGCAGTGGGCTAGTCTTCGAACTGGCGAGTCCATCTGTGTCACCCCAAAATTACCCGCCTACTAAGACGCCACTAAGATGCTGCAGAACGGGAGTATACATGTGTTTAGTATGGTAGGCAGTAGGTATGTAGTGTATTCTGTACTGTAGGTAAGTAGCATAGTGCGCAATACTGTAGACTGTGTGGACTTAATAGTAAGGTGCCTGCCGATAGTACAACAAGTAAACTAAGTAGGTACTGTACGCATACTTACAGAATAGTAGTAGTAGCGGTAGATAGGGCAGTAGGAGGTAGTGTCGGTGCCCAGGTTCTGAGTAGTGTATTTTCTGTACAGTACCCAGGCCTAAGAACGTGTAAACTCTGCCGATCTTCTCTTCGTCTCGTTCCTCAGCTCTTCTCATCGCACAACGATCAGCATCAGTTCGCAAGCAGGTCATTGCCAGAACGCGTCCAGTCCATCCTTCTTATTTCCACTCGCTCAATACCACGGGGCTGCAGAGTCCTGGCCACCACGAACTACTCGAACTGGGTCAATCGCGGAGAAAAGGCGCTCCTGCTCCTGGTCACGGAAAGCTGCTTGCTTGCCCTCGTCTCATCCAATCGCAATCGCTAGACAATTGACGACGTCGATCCACAGAGAACCAATATCTATCTATACATAGGTACAGTGGCATAGATACAACACTAACCACCCTGGCCCGTCGCATGGAAGAAACGAAAATCAAAAGTGCAAAAGAGAGGAGATAAAAAAGAAGACGGCCAGTAGAGCGCGAAAGCAGCCTTGGGCCCTCTTGGCGACGGTCTGGCGTTCTGCTCCCACCGGGACACACAACTGAGCTCTGTTTGATCTGGGGGTCTTCTACGTGCTCTCTCTACCTTGATATCGAGTCGCACCCCAGAGCGACAGACAGGCCACAACCATGCAGATGCCCACGTCGCTTCATCACCACCTCCCCTCGTTATAGGCCATGAGGATCGCCATTCGAGAACAGTTGGCCGCCCTCGTGCTGTTGGCTGTTCTGATCGCTCTGACCATTGTCTCCGTTCCTACGTGGATCTATGTCCATAATTTCGTGGTCGATGTTGAGTCTGGCCGCCTTTCCCTGACTGCCTCACTCAAAGCTGCCCAGATCGCCTCCCAGATTGAACTCATTCAGACGACATGTACAAGTATCGCTACCAGGCTGCTGGTCCAGGCCGGCTTTCTCGGGTTCTATAAGGGCAACTTTACCGCGGACAATTGGGCTCTCGCCGTACAGGATCTGCAAACCGCTCTCAACTCCGGCGGTGCCTCCAATCTCCTCCAGGCCAAGCTCTTTTCACGAAATGAAACCGGTGATCCCAACGGCCTCGTGAATGTCACAGCCGACAACATCTCCGATATCCTGTTACCGTACACGGCTCCCGATGGCTCTAGCGTGTACTTAGGGAACACAACCTTTGGGTACCCTCCCACGCTCTATCCTAATATTACATACTATAGCTCTACGGACCCTGACCCCCTCGAACCCAATAAGACTGTTGTTGTAGCTCGGCCCTTTCCCGATATACGGATCGACTCAAGCGTTGATGGCCTTGTATTAGGACCCCTCATTATTAACGAGTCGTACGCTTTATTATCCTTAACACTCCCCGTTCGACGAACCTCGATGGTGAAGGTTGTACTTGGGTACATGACTGTCGTCGCGGAAGCAACCCCGATCATTGATATTGTAAGCTCCTTGGAAGGAGTGGGCAACACTGGAAGTGTTTTGCTGATAGGACCTGCCACTGGTTGGAATCGCTTCAGCAAATATAATCTACCAGCAAATGCAACTACTCCGGCAGCCCAGAACTTTTCAAGCGTCGACGTCCAGTTCGTTCTCCCGCCTGTGCCTAGAATAAATCAGACAAACCGGCACACGGAGCACGACTACAATTCTAAAAACTACAGCCAGCCATTCAAAGTCTCAGAGTACAACGCAGCATACAAGGCTTTTACGGCGCGAAATCCTACGGTGAACAATGCCAGTAGTATGCTCTCAACAACAAACGAGCAAGGAGTCGCCGTTGCTGTTGGCTATGCACGTCCTCCAACTGCGTTAGCTAATTGGACTCTCATTGTCGAGCAAACCAGATCGGAGGCCTTCACACCTATCAACACGCTTCAGAATATCCTATTAGGCACTGTCTTTGCAACAGCTGGAGTAGTGCTGCTTTTCATCGTCCCTTGTGCTCATCTTAGTGTAAAACCCATTCGACGACTGAAGGCCGCCACCGAGAAGTCAATCGCGCCCCCTGGTTACGCTGAATATTTGAACGGCTCCGGTTATGATGAAGATCACGCCACATCTGGCCGAAGCAGTGGCAGTATTCCGCAGGGTCTTTTGATGGAATTCAAGAGATGGTACAGGAAGAATCTGAGGCCGAGGGCTGCACCGTCAGAGCATCCTAGCGACAGTCGTCGCCGCGTCTTCAAAATTCCTGGAAAGGTCGCGGACCGCAAGCATATCGTTACAGACGAGCTAACTGAATTAACCACGACGTTTAATGAGATGAGCGACGAACTATTGAGACAATATACCTCCCTAGAGGACAAGGTCGCACAAAGAACACGAGAACTCGAGGAGAGCAAGAAAGCTGCAGAAGCAGCCAATGAGAGCAAAACTTTGTTCATTGCCAACATCTCGCACGAGCTCAAAACACCGCTCAACGGAATTTTAGGCATGGCCTCCGTGTGTATGGAGGAGGATGATCTTTCACGGATCAAGCAATCCTTAAACGTACTGTACAAATCGGGCGATTTATTATTGCATCTTTTAGAAGATCTCCTGAACTTCTCTAAGAACCAAATTGGCCACCAGCTGAGTCTCGACGAGAAGGAGTTCCGGCTGGGAGATATCCGATCGCAGGTTCTTGCTATTTTCGACAAACAAGTTCGCGAGGGCCATATTACCTTCTCAGTTGATTTCTTGGGTACCGACATGGAACAGGACCAAAACCCCGAGAGCAATGGGTTTGACGAAAAGCTTCCAGTCCTCGGCCCTCGAGGAGTGGGTCGACTAAAGGATATGTGTCTCTGGGGTGACCAACACAGAATCCTACAAGTATTGATAAATCTTGTTAGTAACAGTCTCAAATTTACTCCAGCTCACGGAAAAGTGTCTGTTCGTATCAAGTGTACTGGCGAGGCCGAGGCGAGCGACGAGAGCAGGACGTCCTCCTTCTCGAGAAATACGTCGAGTTATCAGGGTAGACTTCCGCACCGAGGTGGATCAATATCCAACAACTCGACAATCTCTAGAGATGCGACTATTCCCGGAACAGCGCTTTCCATCAACCCCTTGGATCCAAAGGTTACACCACACTTGTATACGGTTGAGAGGTCTCAGACGCCGCCACCGCTAAATGCTAAACCGTTCATATTTGAATTTGAGGTGGAAGACAGCGGCCCTGGCATTCCGGAACATATGCAAACACGAGTATTTGAACCATTTGTGCAGGGAGATCTGGGCTTGAGTAAGAAGTTTGGTGGAACTGGATTGGGTCTAAGTATCTGTCAACAGTTGGCTCACCTGATGGGTGGCTCTATAACAATGACAAGTACGCTTGGTGCTGGCACCACTTTTACCATGCGGATCCCACTCAAGTACACCAAGAATAGGTAAGGCTACTTGCTGCCACGGAGGCAAGATTCCCAGTAACTGACACTTAAATTAGGTCCTCGAGTACTGCCTCGAGTAGTATTAAATCGCGGCCGGCTAGTATTATCTCCTCCGATGGTGAATTACGGAGGAGTCCTCTACCACAGACAACTGCGGAAGCCAAGGCGAGTGTTCTTGATCAACAGCCTCGACTTGTCGGCTTGAGTCAGCCTTTTTTTGCGGCGACACCCAAAGCCGGAACGACGCGGTCGCCTGATGACCAAATGAAAGCTGCTGAGAAAGTCTACGCGGACAAGGGCGAGGGAAAGCTACGGGTATTGGTTGCAGAGGACAACCCTACCAATATCGAGGTCGTGAGTCGCATGCTCAAGTTGGAGGACGTATACGACGTTACGATCGCCAAAGACGGACAGGAAGCCTATGATCTAGTGAAGGCAAACATGGAGAATAACTCGCATTTTGACCTCATCTTCATGGATATACAAATGCCCAACGTCGATGGCTTGCAGAGCACCCGCCTGATCCGAGAAATGGGTTATTCCGCTCCCATTGTCGCTTTGACGGCATTCTCTGATGAAAGCAACGTTAAGAATTGTATAGAATCTGGCATGAACGAATTCCTCAGCAAGCCCATTCGCCGTCCGGCGCTCAAGCGCGTCCTCAAGAAGTTTGCTACTATTCCAGAGGAACCAGAAAACACGTCGAGAAGACCTACACCCGAAAAGGGCAGCCCTGTTATCACGAGCCAGCCTCTTAATGGACGTACGACGCCTGATCTTGTCGATCCTAAAGAGCTTGTTTCTGCAAATGGATCGATCACTCTAGCAGCAGCAGCAGCAGCACCTTGACCGCATGACGCGTATGATTATCACTACCATTGACCACACTGCACCATTCCCAATACCATTATCCCTTCGTGCTATTCAAACAACCTTCACTCATTATACATGTTTATTACCATTTTTGTATCTCTACATTACACATCCAGCTAGCACATTGAGCGAATGGCGTTTCTCACGGCTGTAGCATTTTATTTTCCTACCCACAGGCGATATCAGTGGGAATACACGCGAGGAGGGGCAACAAAAGGACGGGAGTTATTTATTCGGTGTGGATGGCGCCTAGGCTGTTTCATCGCTTCACAAAACGGAAATATGTTTTTCTTCTTCACTGTAGCTTCATAGGGCATATCTGGGTGTCTTTGGATGAAATATTTTTTATTACTTTGAGGTCTCCTAAGGGGATAGCGCAGAGTGCGCCGGGGAATGGTTTGTTGAGTGCATTAATGCCCAAGATAGAACATATAAAAGGATGTATATATTCAATCGGGCTTCAGATTGCTTCGAGATGACGGACACTCCAGCAGTCGAGTCCCGTTCCTGTAGATAATTCATGGTATCTAGTTGTCCAACGTCTTTGGTCTGTTTTTTTTTTTTTTTCATTTTCTGAGTTTAGTCTAGCATGTCATCTCGCAAACTCATAGATGATTTTAAAGTTCTATTAAATGAACAAATTGAGAGACCTTGGTGGGTCGTGGTTATTCTGCTCTCGTCGCATGAAGTTGATCGGAAAAGACATGATTCGTCGGCTAAGACCGGCGCGGACCGGCAAAGCGTTCACGCGGGGAAGAATTCCCCCCCTTCGGCTCCGTTGATCGGCATAGAATATAACACGGTAGATTTCCGAACACAGACACTCAGACTACCTATGAGGTAGAGTACTGAGAGTAAGTTCTTTATTCGCGACGGTGCTCATTGTACACTTCTCATAACATCAGTAAGTTCGGCTTAGGATTATATTCTTCACTCCCTGCATCTTATATCTAAATTTCAAGACTAGACTAACAAAGAACACAACAGTATATTTCATAAACCAGCTCCTGTACAACAAGTCGTGTATAATCTCCTCCAACTCAGAAGTCCCACCTCTCCTTTTACAGTTCTATCTCCCATCCCATCCCTANTTCCACACACACACACACATATATATATATATATAACCACTCCTCAAG